>ML254758.1:0-29998 GCA_005239495.1 Nicotiana undulata | reverse complement strand
AGTTCCCAATTTTAACTATCCCCCCCCCCCCCCAAACCCTACTCACTCTCTCATTTCAGCCGCCCTCATTTCCCCGACCTCCCATCTTCTCTCTCAAACACTCCCCCTAACCCTAGTCGTCGTCACCGGAAAACCCCTGTTCTATGGGGTTTATCTGTAATTTTCGGCCCCTGCCGGCCTCTCACCTCTTCTGGTTTTTCGATTATGTTGTTATATGAGGGAATCTCGAAGGGATTCAACCCAGATTTGTTCTAAACCTTTGCATAAGCTTGCCTATGGTCATCTCCGTTTGTGAGTATTATTATCTTCTAGTTCCAAACCAGATTTCCTTTCATCTCTGTCATTTTTCAAATTACAAAAACCAATCTCTTTTACTTGGGTATGTGCAGATCGAAGACGTTTTAAGTGTTATTTGGTTTTTCTCTTTGAAAAGCCTTCTGTTTTTCTTATTACCAATCGATTCCAGTGTTTCCTAAAGCTAGGGTTTCGTCTTAAGTTTTCTTCAAAAAGGTTTTTAAGCTTCTAAGTGTTTGAATTTGTTTATCTTTACTAGTCCGACTAATTTTTGTGTATATGCTTTAAACCCTAGGTTTTTCTGCTTATTTATTGTTTACTTCAATATTTTCCTGTTATTGCTTATCTCTGTCAATCATAATAGATTGACTGATTTTATTAGGGTTCGAATTATATTTTCCTGTTAAAATTAGTACTTCCCTGTGATTTTACTATTTTCCTTATTTATGGCTTTCAAATGGTAATACTTGCCTTATTTAGAATATTAGTCTGATTTGTGGGATTTAATTGACCTCTACACGGTCTGTGATTGACTTGTTACCTTATTGAACCCCAATCTGGACTTTTAATTGATTCTCCCTATTCTAAGGGGTCTCTTCCGGATTTTTCTGTATGAATTGATTGAGTTAGTTCCCCAATTAACTGATTGATTTATTTGTATACCTTATTTTATGAACTATGATTTATTCTTTATCTTATTTGTTTTACCTTACTAAGTGCTATATAAACTCTCATTTTGACTTCATTAAACACACGAACACATTCAGAAAGAAATACACACACAAAAACTCTGGCTCTTATTCAAACCTTTTTGTTACTTGTGTTTGCTACACTGTCTAGCCGGCTGAAACCCAAGGCTAGACTATTGGGTTATGCATACTTTCACCTACCTTATTGCTATTTCTTAACTGGTATGTCTCCACTCCTATTATCATTCAATATGTTGTGTAGTTAAATCTATGTGATTTCCTGTTTATTACTCCCAATCAGAATGTCTACTTCTCTGTAGTTAAATCCGTTTCTTTCCTGTTTATTGCTCTCAATTAGAATGACTACTTCTGTGTAGTTCAATCCATGTATTTCCTGTTTATTTATTTCAATTAGCATGATTACTTTTGTGTAGTTAAATCCATGTATTTCCTGTTTAGTGATCTTAATTATCATGACTACTTTTGTGTAGCTAGATTTAGGTCTTTCCTATTTCTTGCTCTTAATCAGCATGTCTATCTTTGTCATTAGGTACTATTCAGTATATTATGTAATTTATCTGTTGTGGATATCCACCTGCCTTTGCCTGCTTTATGTCTCTGTTAACTAGCTTGCCTTAACTCTTATGAAATTGTCTTGTCCAGCATGTCAATATTGTTCATACACTTTAGCATGTTCTTATTTGGTCCAGGATACTTATCCACTTGTCTCTCAACTAGCATGCTTTCATTCTTGTCCTGTTTTATGTGCTCCTGATTAATGACTTCTATGCTCCCAACCCCTGTTGTCTTTCTCTGTGTAGTTATCTGATCATTATTCTGATCCAAGCATGTTATATGCTCATCTAGTGACAACTAATTAACTAAGTCAATCCTAGGCAATGTGAAATCTTGTTTGAAGTAATCATGATCCTGTTTTGTCTATTGTTTGATTGTTGAAATCTTTGTTTGAATTCAAAGTGCTGAAATGACTCTGTTTGCTCCTATTTATTTCTAAAATCCAAATTGTTTTCCTTAAAACTATCTCTTATTTTTATGTACTATTTTTATCTCTTACTCTTAGAATACCTAGGGTCCTACCCCTCTAGTGTGAGCACTGCCTAGGATTCCATAAGACTCCTCCGAACTTTGACACACTGGGGCTGGCTTTTTCAAACTTTTTTTTTACAAAAATATTGTTTCTTTAAAAAGGTTTCTGGTGTGAGCATTGCCCGTGGTCCCTGAGGCCCTTGGGAACTTTGACACACCAGAAGACCATTTGGTGTACTATGAGATACCGGCACACTTCAGACTTGGTTGAAGGCCTGGTTTCCAGCTTTACTTTTGGGCCTATCCCGGCTCCCTATAGTATAGCAATTTCATTCTGTAATTCATTTATATCTGGTCTGTAATAATAATTCTTGTAAAAACAGATATTGGGGTTATTAGTAAAGTTGGGGGGCTTTTATATATTTTTTTTGTATGGATCGGGTATAAATCATGCCTATAGGATTGTTATGATTATCTATATGCATTAGAAACCATGTCTATAGGGCTTGTCTCATTCGTTAAAATCCTGCATTCTCACATTTGCATCTTAGAAATCCTGTTGCTGGGCTGCATTAATAATCATGTTCTCTAACCTTCATGTGTGCACTAGAAATCATGTCTCTAGGAATTCCCTTGCAGAATTTGCTTGAAAATTGGCTAACAACTTTATTCGCCTAGATATCATGCCTATGGGAAAATATATATATAAATCAGCTTCATCGCTTAGCCGTCATGCCTATAAGAAAACGTATAAAACAGTTCAAACACTTAGATATCATGCTTGTAGAGATAAATACGTAAAATCAATTTCTGTGTTTATATGTCCTGAAGTAATGCTTGTGATCATTTTCAACACACAGACAGCATGCCTATAGGGTCTAAACAGACTGCCTGTTTAAATTAATCATTGGTTCATAATTATGTTTTGATTAACGTTTAGATGTCATGCATATAGGATCCTGCCAGTTATCACCTAGGCAAGCCTGTAGCACAATCAAAATTCTGATGTTTTAAAAGTTGTGTTTGTTTGATTGCTTATAAACTGCCCAGATTCAGAAGTCATAAAATCAGTAGGCAAACTGACTAGGTATTTACTGCCTCGCCTTAATAAAACTGATGCACATTCTGTTTTGTGCTCATCTAGATATCCTGCTATAGGACCTTAAATCATTTAAAATTGTTTGCTTGAGGCGTGCAATTATTTGTTTATTTGTGAAGGTAAATATGAGCCCTTTAACTGCTTCTTATGTGACAGTCCTATTTGTTTTGTTTGTCGCTTAGATTTTCTCCTTTTAAGAAATGTATGTGAGTCTAGAACCACCTTAACTAGAGGTCCTAAACACCTCCAGGGCCATAGCCAAGGGACGGGTAATGCACACATAAGGTACGCATTCGATGCTATTAGAACGCTGAGATACTAATTAAGGGGAGGGTAATTGGATAGTAAAGGGTATGATGACTTGTGCACTAATGCTATGCGTAACACCTCTATTTGAGGAAGGTTACCGACTATTGCACAGAAGTGATCCTATAGGCTAATAAACCTAGGACCCCTTTACTCCCGTTTTTAAATAGTCTTTATTTCTTCAAATTGCTTTCTGACTAATTCACTTAAATTAAGTTTGGCTGAGACCCACCGTTGTGGACCTCGAGGGGTGCCTAACACCTTCCCCTGAAGGTAATTTCGAGCCCTTACCCAAGGGTGCCTAACACCTTCCCCTCAAGGTAATTTTGAGCCCTTACCCAATCTCTAGTAATGTAAATCGGTTTATGAGTTATTTTCTTTAGGTGCCCTAACGCACCTTAAATCCTTTAGGTGGCGACTCTTAAAATTCCATACCCCTTCCCAAAAAGAAATGAGTTGTCCAAAAAATGTCAAAACCCGGACTCCACAAGGAAAAAGGAGACGCGACATTTGGGTAACACCTCCCGCGATCGCGATGCTCTGCTTTCTTCCTCTTCGCGTTCGCATCCCCTACCCCGTGTTCGCGTAGTAGAAATTAGGGGTTGGGGGCTGTTGGTTATTTCTTTTTCGCGTTCGCGTCATTTTCCTTGTGTTCGCGTAAGCTCCTGCCTGTTTGTTCATCGCTTTGCGTGACTCTTTTCACGATCGCAGAAGCCTGCCTACCCCCTTATACACGATCACATAAGCCCTTCCGCGATCGCGTAGCATATTTTAGACCAGCAGCTATTTTCTTCTACACGATCACATCTCTTCACTCGCGATCGCAATGCACAAAAATCTGGGCAGACAGAATATATTCCTAAATCGAGGGTTACACCATTTTTATAATATCTTGACTTGTAGAGCTAGGTTTTTGGCGATTCTTGGTGGATTTTTTAAGAAATTCGATTGGGTAAGTGTTCTTCACTTAGAATTAAATATATTCCATGATTTGATATTTGGTTTTATCATTTAAATTGTGTTTTAGTTGGGGGAAAATGTTGGTTTTTGAAGAAATTCCCCCAAAAAAATGAAATTTCATGATTTGAGGGACGAAATGGTATCGGAACTTGGTAAATTTTGTATGGTTGAACTCATTTCAGAATGAGTGTTCGAATTTTATAAAATTTGTCGGGTTCCAACGTGCGGGCTCGGGGGTCGACTTTTGGGTCAATTTTTAGATTTTTGAAAAGGTCAAAACTTTATTATCTGGAATAGTTCCTTATGAGGTTTACGTGTGTTTTGAAGTTGTTCTAGTTGGATTTGAGCCGTCCGGAGGCCTTTTCACCCGAGAGGTCCATTGTTGAGTACCGGGTTGTCATCTTTGAGGTAAGAATTTTGCCTAACCTTGTGTGGGGGAATTACCCCTTAGGATTTGAGTCTTCTATGTTTATTGTAGTCCGTGTACGCGAGGTGACGAGTGCGTGCTCGGACTTATTTGTGGAACGTTGGCCCTTTAGGAATCTTAGGTCCTTATATTCACTGAGTATGAATTGTTCTTGACATGATTGAGTTCCTAATTTCTGGTTTCATCCTTATTTGCTTAACGTAGGATTTCTTACTTTTTGATTTACTCATATTGCCTATTTGACTCCTAATTGACTTATCTGAAGATTTTATCCCTTTTAATGTCTTGTTATGTCTCCTTAACTGCTTATCTCTAATTGTAATTATCTTCATCTCATCCTAAAATCGTTTGGTCTTAACTGAGGTTATGATTATTTTCATGTTGCTTGTCCTTAAGTAGAATTGTGAATACCCTAGAAACTGCCCGACCTTAAAGGAAGTTTGGATAGACTATACCTTAGTTGACTTGTCCGTACATAGGTTTATCAGATTCGTGTTGGTTTCTTGTTGTTAACCTGTGCATTTAGGTACGATTGTTACATGCTATTTTCCTTCCTTGTTGAGCAATTCTTAAGATGCCTAGAATTCCTTATTGTGTTTATTTCTAGTGAACTAGGTTTGCCTATCTTGTGATCGAAGGTTCTCGAGTTGATGTATTTATCGTAAATTGTACTATTGTCATTGTTGTTGTTGTACTTGTTATGGGGATGCACGAGGTTTTTGTCATGCAGTTGTTGATATGGGTATTTGCACGAGGTCTCTGTCGTGTCGTGTTTACTATTGATATTGCACATGCGGCGTGATAAGTCGGGATATGAAATTCAGGGTTTGAGCATGTGGTGAGACAAGGTGGGAACATGTTTATGCACGTGTGGCGAAACAAGGCAGGCATATACCTTTACTATTGCACACGTGGCAAGACAAGGTGGGCTATGTCCGGGATTGTATGTGATTCTTGTGTCGGCCTGGGGACATTTTTTGTTGTTGATATTGTGTAATGGTACACTTACTGTGTGAGTTTATTCGTGTAGAAATTGTGAGAAAACAATGTACGCGTTGCCCCTTTTATTTACTTATGCTTATTGGTTGTTGAATCATGTTAGGACACTTACACAAGCACACATGCAGTTAAGCACTATTATCGGATTAAGGGTTCCTTGTTGTTGTTGAGTATAATACTCTTGTTGTACTCACCATATTTGTGGAAATAACCCTAATTGGCACGTGAGTCGTTCGTGCAGTTATTACTAGAATGAGGGCACAAGATGCCAAATTTTAGGGTTCGGATATTGGGACCCGTGAAATGGTGATTTGTCCGAGGTTCAAAACCTCATGGAGACGACTACGAGCTTGATGTATAAGTAGCGGAATTTATTGAGTCATTACTTGTTCTTGATGTATATTTACACTTCCAGATTTAGTTTGTGATCTATTCGCTCTTTTGTGTTATTTCATGTGTCTCCACTAATACTTGTTATTTTCCTCCCGTATCGAATTTACTGTATTGTTAACCATAGTGCGTAGCCTTTAGGTGTATATCCTTTTCCATTATTTCTATATTTATACTTGTTTAGTTCATTAGACCAGTAGGTGTATTGACTAGTCCTCGGCATTACTTCACCGAGGTTAGTCTTGATACTTACTAGGCACCGTTGTGGTGTGCTCATACTACACTTCTGCACATTTTTGTACAGATTCCAGGTTTTGTGTAGCCGGCCGATCGATAGTTAGAAGCGCGGTTGCTGTTGTGGAGACTTAAGGTAAAATGGCTACAGCGTTCGCGGGTTTCGAAGTCACCGTCTTTATTTTTGTTCATACACTATTATACTTATTCCAGAACAGTGGTATTTAGGAATTATAGTGTAAATTTTGTAAAGCTTATGACTTGTACTTACCGGGTTTTGGGAAGATGTGTAATCTGTAGAGATTTATTTAAAAAATCACTTAAATGATTCTTATATTATGATTGGTGTTTATTAATAATCTGGCCAGTCTGATGAGCCAGTGGTGGTTGAGTCATCTTCACTTCCCCAGCCTTCCATTCCTGAAGGAGTTCCAAGCCCCTCCTCCTCTGCCGGCACTGACATCCCCTCCACCACAGCCTACCCCTTAACTGCTCACAGGCTAAACCAGACTCTCACCAGCCTCACTACTTGGATGCAGTCTGCATCAACAAAGCCGACTGCAATTTCTACAGTTGTGGCAGCCCCAGCTACTCCTCCTCCACTGCAAGTCCCACAGTCAGTTGAGGACGCCCTAAAGGAGATTTTGGCCAACCAGCAGAAGATCTTGGAAGCAGTTGGTGCCCATGAGAAAGCACTAACACAGTTGGCCAAAGAGACAAAGAAGCTGAGAAAGACTCGAGCATCGAAGGAGGAGGTAGCAAAGTTGAGAAAGGAGGTACTCTCAAGGGGGATCAGATACCCTTGGAGATGTTGCTAGCAGATCCCACTGAGCAGCCACAACAGTCACAGTAGCCTTCACAGCAGCAGCAGCATTCAGTGCCGGAGGAGGATCCGATTAGGTCTCTGAAGAAGAGGAAGTTGATGCCCCATCTTCAGGGCATCAAGCTTGTATTGGCAGAGCCTTCCACTCAGAGCCAGGAGGCCCAGACCTCAGGAGCTCACTCTCAGGTAGCAGCTGAACCAGTCCCTTCACAGGCCCAGCCTCAGGCAGCAGTAGCAGACCCGGAACCTCCATTGTCTCAGCCACCATCAGACCCTACCTCTTCACAGATTTAGCAGCAGCAGCATGGACCACAACAGGCCGAGGGCCAATAGGGAGTTTTCTCTAATCTCTCTCTCTCCCATTATTTTTGATGTTCTATATTTTCTATGTAGCATTGAGGACAATGTTATATCTTAGTTGGGGGAGTGGCCCTGTTAGGCATTTGATATCATGGGTTGTATAATTATGACAATATTTTTCTTTCTTTTCTTTACTTTATNTCTATATTTGATATGTAGCATTGAGGACAATGCTATATCTTAGTTGGGGGAGTGGCCCTGTTAGGCATTTGATATCATGGGTTGTATAATTATGACAATATTTTTCTTTCTTTTCTTTACTTTATTTCCATTTTGGTACTGTAGACTTTTCTATTTTTGGTATGTATAAGTTAATTATCCATTGTAAATATTCATCCCCTATGTATATTCGTCCAAATTCCCCTCATGTACATATTCCTTATATCCCACGCACTTTACTTTACGCACTTTTTATTTTATAGCTTCTTATTTTCTTTTATAGCTTCTTGTTTAGTTTTCGCGCGGGCAATAAACCTTTGGTTTTCTTAACGCCACGGTTCTTTCCAAAGGTGGATTTGTGTGAACCAGGTGGCTCTTCCCAAGGATAGATGGTGTGACAACCTTCTTAAGGGTTGAGTCTGTTTTTTCCCCTTCTTTTTGTTTTTGTTCTTGGTTTTTCTTCCTTTTTATCCTTTTTCTAGTTAATGAATAACGGTGCCTCAAGAAAAGCTTCACTTGGGCCTAACACAGTTGTCTTTGATCCCATGGTCAAAGACAAACCGTTGTATTTAGGAGGGTGATGGTGGCGATCTTGAGACTCTTGTGTTGACCGGTATTCATCGGGTGGTTCTTCGGGACCATTTTTGTTACTCAAAACACGATCAAGATCGTTGTGGACCCTCGACTCGGTTTCTATGGCAATCCCCTAGCATTGAGTGGTGAGGAATTCGAATTGCAAGTCTAAGTTATATGCCACAAGTCTAGAACTTGCCCTGAGTGTTGTCTAGGCGAAATTCTAGGGGTAACTTGACTTGAGAAGTGACTATAGGCTTTCCTTGACTTGAACAAAATTGAACACTTCCATGGCCTTCCAAAAGACATGTTCCCTAATCAACCCATTTGAGCCTTAAACCCTTCTTTCAATAACCAAGCTACAAGCCTTCAACCATTCTTTTACCCTCTCTTGGCACCCAATCTTTCCTTGGCGCTAGGCAAAAAGCATAAGTTTGGGGGAGAGACGAGGGATGCAATGAAGTGAAAAAGAAGGCACAAAAAGAAAGAAAAGAGAAAAAAAGCAAGGAAAAAGAAGAGAAAAAGAAAAGCTTGAAAAAATAAAAGGGGAGGGGGGGTTTGGAATGTATGAAAGGAAAGTAAAGTGCCTAAAATGAAAAAAAAGGTTTGACAGTGTGTCTTTCCAACCCTGAAAAGGATAAAATGATGCAAAAAGGCAAGGAAATGTGAGTAGTTAAAAAAATGAAGTGCCTAAGGAAAGATAGAAGTCACTTTGACCAAATACTTCCTACCCTTGACCAAAAGCCTTCATGATAATTCCACAAAAGTCCTGTATGATCTCAAGTCGAGTGAAGCCTACATTAGTGGTGATTTACACAAAGGGCAAGCCTATGGTACTTTGAGCCAGTCTTGGCACTTTTTTTTTCTCTGATGAGAGATGAGCGATGCCCTATATTCCTTGTTCTGAGTGTTATTATTCTCAAAGTGAGGTGTTTTGGGAGAGTCGCGGAATAAGAGTCTGGGATCCACACTGACCAAGGTGGTAGTTAGAGTCGCACTGATGATTTGGAACAACTCTTGAAGATCTTGTATCACACTTGAAACTATGGCTTTAAAAGATTCAAACAATGTCAATGATGTATGTGTATTAAGGGCTATGGTTAGTCCCAATTGATGCTAGTTGAGGTCACCATTAGGACAGGCAGATTTTCGAGGAGTTTATCTCATGGGTGGGGCTTATTTTGTTTACTTGAGGGCAAGCAAGAGCTTAAGTTTGGGGGAGTTGATAACTTGGATTTTTGCCTCATTTTCCGTTCCTCTTTACCTTAGTTTTGGATATAATTGTACACAAAATAGCCCCGTGAGCTTACACATTGTACTTGTTGCAGGATTGAAAACAGGAGCGAATCTGGCACAAGAATCAAGGACAAGAAAAGTTATCAGGCAATAAGTCTTCACGACCGCGGTCATGCTTTCGCGGTCCGCAAAGATCAACTTCAGAGAACCAGTATTCAAGGCAAGGCCTCTTCGCGGCCGCGGTCACAGTTTCGCGGTCCGCGGTGGTTCAGATTCAGCAAGCCACAGTTCAAACACTAGTCAAGTTTCACGGACCGCAGTCGTGTTTTCGCGGTCCGCGGTAGATCCTCAGGGGCAATTTTGTCTGAAAATTTGGTCGAGTATAAATAGATTATTTTGTAATTTTTTTAGAAATCTGGGAATTTTCAGAGCTGAACTCGTTCTTGTACTTAGGGTTTTTGCATTTTTATCTTTGTTCTTGCTATTTTAACATTGGAATTTCAATTTTCATTGGTAATTATAGATTAATGGGTTCTTCTTCTTCTCTATCATATGTTTCTACTTTGATTATGAGTAGCTAGACCCATTAGTTAGGGTTGTGGCTCAACCCTAGTGTGGGTATGTAATGGGTTTTTTAAATTAAGGTTGGGAAATTAGTGGGTGTTGGTTATTTAGGCTAATTTGGTGTTGTTATTGCTATAATTTGTGGTTGCAAATACTAATTAACCCTTTCATGACTTGGGTCTTTCTTGAGAAAGAGGACTTGAGCCTAGAAAATTAGCCTAATAGGAAATTAGGGCATTATCAAGAGATTGGTATTCCCAATCAATTGGGTAAAACCCAAAAATGGTAAAACCCTACTTGAGCCCTAATTAATGGGTTAAACCTCGAGAGAGTAATACCCTACCTAAGCCTTACTTGCTTGCTTAATCGACACCCAATTGGTCTCGAGAGAGTTAATTTGGGTAATGCCACTCAAACTACCGAGAGGTATAGAGGGGGCACCTGAGTGCATTGGCTATAGATGTATCCCTAGTGAATTCCCCGACCTTAGACTTGAAACCCGTCGCATATCCACCTAGGCAAAGGTCACGACCCTAGTGCCTTTATCAATATAAGAAAACACCAATAAAAACATCGCAATTATTAGTTAGTACAAAATCCTTAGAACTAATCTTGGTATAATTCAACCCAATATGTTTAGAAGTGTAATTAGGAACACTCTTCCCTTTTAGATCACTTAGACACTCACTCCCATATAAAGACTCCCTGTGGATTCGATCCCAACCTTCTCGGGTAAAAGCTACACGACCCGTGCCTGCCTACTTATATAGTAGTGTTGGTGGGACGTGACCAGCTACTGAACTATTCCATTTCCTTCATTCCTATCGTGCGAGTTTATTGATCTTGAAGTTTGAAAATTATCATTCCATTCTCTCACAGATGGTGAGGACACGAGTCGCGGTTCCTGATGATGTTACCCCCGAGACAGATGTCGCTAGGGGTAGAGGCAGAGGTCGACGAGGAGCACGTGTCGCAGTTAAGACACCTACCAGAGCAGCCGTTGAGGAGCCGCTAGTTGTTCCAGTTGGGGGGCAGGTACCAGAGGCGCATGTCATTACCTCTGGACTTTAGGAGACCTTGGCACAATTCCTGAGTATAATTGGTACATTGACTCAGGCAGGATTGATTTCAGGTGCACTAGCTACTTCACAGACCGGGGAAGGAGCTCATACTTTCGCCTCCTACACTCTAGAGATGAGAGGGTTGGTCAGATTCCAGGTGTCATGGCAGCAAGGCCTGGGGTCCCAGTTCAGCCCATCGTTAGGGCGGCATCATATGAGGAAGAACAGCTTAGACTTGAGAGGTACAAGAAGTACAACCCTCCTACCTTCAGTGGATTGGCGACAGATGATGCCCAGGGTTTTCTGGAGGAGTGTCACCGCATTCTTCATACTATGGGTATTATGGAGTCGAGCAGGGTAGATTTTGTTACTTTGCAGCCCAGGGGAGTGGCTTATCAGTGGTGGCGGGCATATGAGTTGGGCAGCCAGACCGAGTCAGCTTCACTTACCTGAGGTCAGTTCTCAGAGATGTTCTTGAGAGAGTATGTCCCTTAGAGCCTCATGGATGCCTGGCTCGTGGAGTTTGAGCAACTGCGCCAGGGTACTATGTCAGTATCAGAGTATGCCGTTAGATTTAGGGATTTATCTAGACACGCACCTACTTTGGTTGCTACAGTTAGAGAGCATGTTCGTAGATTCATTGAGGGGCTCAGACGTGATATTCGGTTCAGCATGGCTCGGGAGTTAGAGTCGGATGTTTCATTTCAGCAGGTGGTAGGGATTGCTCGTAGAGTTAAGGGCATGCTGGATCATGAGAGAGATGACAAGCGAGACTATGAGAAAGATGTCAGGCGGGGCTATGAGAGGGAGGATAGACGAGGTCAAGAGAGAGAGGGCAGAGATGTGAGGAGGCCTCGTAGGACGGAGAGATCTACTGGTCCTTACTATGGAGGCAGGGTACCACACGGTAGAGGTTTTGTGGGTCGTCCAGTTCAGTTTGCATTACCAGCTTCGCATGGAGTTTCATGTACTCATGGGTCTCAAAGTACTCGTATTGCACAGTTTCTACAGCCACGTCAGCATAGAGATTGTTTTGAGGATGGAGATACCAGTCATAGGGTGAGATATTGTCCTAGGATTCAGGCAGGTGTGTCATAGTAGGGTATTCAAGTGAGTAGAGGGCGCCCAAGAAGGGGAGGCCTGGCCCGTCCCGTTGGTGTGTTTTATATAGTTGGCTGGAGGCTGTTGTGAGAGATGTTATCATACAAGTATGTTTTGATTTGTTATAGAGGGGCACCATTTGTATTTCATTATAGCTCTGCTGGTCAAGATGAGTTTCCTCATTTGTTGTTTCATTTATGAGTGAGTTTCATGCTTTACACTTTATTTTCGCGTTGCTCTTATTTGGAGACTCTATAAGTGGTAGCTAGTGTCTATCGGTGTTTTCATTCATCATTGAGAGTGGTGAGACTAGAAATGAGTCCTTGTTGTCGCCATGGTAGGCTTGATGTGATTTTTCCTAAGTATTTTGGTTACGAGTTGTGATTTGATACTCTATCGAGATGAGAGTTAAGTGAGTGTTATGATTTTATTGGCAGAGCTGAGTTAGTGTGAGATTTCAATTGGTATGATATATATTCGGTGTGTGATTTATAGTTGAGGGCGAGACCCTCGTGATCTTTTGTGATTCGATATGTTTGGACCGGGCTAAGTACCGCGGTGGAAATTATATCAAAATAGGATCCTTATGATTTGTTTATATGCTTTCATTCTTTCCTTGTTATATTGGTTGCGGGTCAGTCCTGATAGAGGGTGGTGCCTGTCGGGCTTGTTTGATAGTTTCCTTACGTGTTTCCCTTTTCATATTCAGTCATTTTCGTTCTGTGCTTCTTGAGTTCTAGCTTGAGGGGTGTATGCCGGTGGTGTTAGTTGTGGCTTGGTGATTCGGGTGTCTAATTATGAAGCCTTCGTGTTTCTTGTATCAATATCAGTGTTATCGAGGGTTGAAATAGAGTTTTATCTGCGTGAGGCTAATTGCATGTGCTGGTCTCTGACTGCAGGCAGCCATTGTGATTAGAAGTGTTTTTAAGGGCCTATTTGTGGTGTGTTAGGTTGTGTGGTCGTACCTTGCAGCTGTAGGCATGAGTTGTTGTAGTTGGTTGTGATTGATTCCATATATGAAATTAGAAGCAGGTCCTTTGGAAATGAATGGAAGGTGAGAATTTTGGCTAAAAGGCTTATCGATGTTGGTAGAAAGGCTAAACTACAATTAAGATGTTGTCGTCAGGCTTATGTAGGTTTGGTGTGACATGGGACCACCCGAAAGCGTATGTTGGAAGTTTTCTTTTAGTGATTTGAAGACTTCGAGGCGAATCTTAGCACGTTCAAGGACGAACGTTTGTTCTAAGAGAGGGAGAATATAACGACCCGGCCGGTAGCTCCATTTGTTGGCATAAGGTCTTGAACAGCTTCACGATGCGTATATAAACCTTCTTTCACGGTAGGATTCAATTACCGGATGATCTAGAGTCGAATTGGAAGAAGGATTTTAGTTTTGGAAGCTTAAGCAGTGGAATTTGACCAGAATTTTGACTTTTGAGTAAACGGCTCCGGAATGAGTTTTGGGTAATGTCAACATCTCCATATGGTGATTTTGGACTTAGGCGCGCGTCCGAAATTGGATTTGGAGGTCCGTAGAGTAATAATTTGAGGCAATTCAGAGAAAGTTGGAAAATTTGAAGTTTGGGAAATGAAAATGTTTGACCACAGTTACTTTTTGGGATACCGGGGTCGGAATGCGATTCTGAGAGTTGGAGAAGATCCGGGATGTCAAATGGGACTTGTCTGCAAAATTTGGCGTCGTTCCGGGTTGAATTGATAGGTTTCGGCAGGATTTTAGAAGTTTGAAGATTTGAAAGTTCATAAGTTTGATTTATGGTGTGATTCGTCGTTTCAGAGTTGTTTAATGTGATTCGAGACCTCGAGCGAGTCCGTGTTAGGTTATATGACTTGTTTGTGTGTTTAGAAGGGGTCCCGGGGGGCCTCGAGTGTGTTTCCGATGGGCTACAGGCCAATTCCTTCTATTTTTGGATTGTTGGTTTCTGGTGTCTGTTATCCTCTTTCGCGATCAGGTAATGTTCTGTTGACCCACCCAATTTTTCTTCACTGCATTCCCATAACACCTCTCGCGATCACGATGGTCTACTTTCTTCCTCTTCGTGTTCGCATCCCCTCCCTCGCGTTCGCGTAGTGGAAATTAGGGGCTGGGGCTATGGTTATTTCTTCTTCGCGTTCACGTCATTTTCCCTGTGTTCGCGTAAGCTCCTGCCCGTTTGTGCATCGCTTTTGCGTGACTCTTTTTGCAATCGCAGAAGCCTGCCTACCCCTTGATACACGATCGCATAAGCCCTTTCGCGGTCGCGTAGCATATTTTAGACCAGCAGCTATTTTCTTCTACCCGATCGCATCTCTTCACTCGCGATCGCAATGCACAAAAATCTGGGCAGACATAATATATTTCTAAATCGAGGGTTACACCATTTTTATAACATCCTGACTTGTAGAGCTAGGATTTTGGCAATTCTTGGTGGAGTTTTCAAGAAATTCGATTGGGTAAGTGTTCTTCACTTAGAATTAAATATATTCCATGATTTGATATTTCTTTTTATCATTTAAATTGTGTTTTATTTGGGGGAAAATGTTGGTTTTTGAAGAAATTCCCAAAAACCCGAAATTTCATGATTTGAGGGACGAAATGGTATCGGAACTGGTAATTTTTGTATGGTTGAACTCATTTCGGAATGGGTGTTCGGATTTATTAAATTTGTCGGGTTCCGAGGTGCGGGCCCGGGGATCGACTTTTGAGTCGATTTTTAGATTTTTGTAAAGGTCGAAACTTTATTATCCGGAATAGCTCCTTATGAGTTTTATGTGTGTTTTGAAGTTGTTCTAGTTGGATTTGACTCGTCCGAAGGCCTTTTCACCCAAGAAGTCCATTTTTGAGTACCGGGTTGTCGTCTTTGAGGTAAGTATTTTGCCTAACCTTGTGTGGGGGAATTACCCCTTAGGATTTGAGTCTTCTATGTTGATTGTAGTCCATATACGCAGGGTGACGAGTGCGTGCTCGAACTTATTTGTGGAAAGTTGGACCTTTAGGAATCTTAGGTCTTTATATTCACTGAGTATGAATTGTTCTTGACATGATTGAGTTCCTAATTTCTAGTTTCATCCTTACTTGCTTAATGTAGGATTTCTTACTTTTGGATTTACTCCTAGTGCCTATTTGACTTCTAATTGACTTATTTCAAGATTTTATCCCTTTTATTGTCATGTTATGTCTCCTTAACTGCTTATCTCTAATTGTAATTATCTTCATCTCATCTTAAAATTGTTTGGTCTTAACTGAGGTTATGATTATTTTCATGTTGCTTCTCCTTAAGTAGAATTGTTGAATACCCTAGAAACTGCCCGACCTTAAAGGAAGTTTGGATAGACTATACCTTAGTTGACTTGCCCGTACATAGGGTTATCGGATTCATGTTGGTTTCTTGTTGTTAACCTGTGCATTTAGGTCCGACCGTTACATGCTATTTTCCTTCCTTGTTGAGTGGTTCTTAATATGCCTAGAATTCCTTATTGTGTTTATTTCTTGTGAACTAGTTTTGCCTATCTTGTGATCGAAGGTTCTCGTTTATTGTATCTTGTACAATTTTCATTGTTTTTGTTGTACTTGTTATGATGATGCTCAAGGTTTCTGTCGTGCGGTTGTTGATATGGTAATTTGCACGAGGTCTCTGTCGTGTCGTGTTTACTATTGACATTGCACATGCGGCGTGATAAGGCGGGATATAAAATTGAGGGTTTGCGCATGTGGCGATACAAGGTGGGAACATGTTTATGCACGTGTGGCGAAACAAGGCGGGCATATACTTTACTATTGCACACGTGGCGAGACAAGGTGGCTATGTCTGAGATTGTATGATACTTGTGTCGGCCTGGGGGCATTCTTTGTTGTTGATATTGTGTAATGGTACACTTACTGTATGAGTTTATTCGTGTGGAAATTGTGAGAAAATAATGTACGCGTTGCCCCTTTTCTTTCCTTATGCTTATTGGTTTCTGAATCATGTTAGGACACATGCACAAGCATACACGTAGTTAACACTATTATCGGATTAAGGGTTCCTTGTTGTTGTCGAGCACAGATACTCTTGTTGTACTCACCATATGTGTGGAAATAACCCCAATGGGCACGTGAGTCGTCCGTGCAGTTATTACTAGAATGAGGGCACAAGATGCCAAATGTTAGGGTTTGGATATTGGGACCCGTGAAATGGTGATTTGTCCGAGGTTCGAAACCTCATGGAGACGACTACGAGCTTGATGTAGAAGTAGCGGAAGTTGTTGAGTCATTACTTGTTCTTGCTGTATATTTACAGTTCCAGATTTAGTTTGTGATCTATTCGCCCTTTTGTGTTATTTAATGTTTTTCCACTGATACTAGTTATTTTCCTCCCGTATCGAATTTATTGTATTGTTAGCCTTTAGGTGTATATCGTTTTCCGTTATTTCTATATTTATACTTTTTTAGTTCATTAGACCAGTGGGTGTCTTGACTAGTCCTCGTCACTACTTCACCGAGGTTAGTCTTGATATTTACTGGGCACCGCTGTGGTATGCTCATACTACACTTCTGCACATCTTTGTGCAGATTCAAGGTTTTGCGTAGTCGGCCGATCGATAGTTAGCAGCGCGGTTGCTGTTGTGGAGACTCAAGGTAAAACCGCTACAGCGTTTGCGGGTTTCAGAGTCACCATCTTATTCTTGTTCATACACTTTTGTACCTATTCCAGAACAGTGGTATTTAGGAATTATAGTGTAAATTCTGTAAAGCTTATGTCACGACCTGAAATTCCCAGTGTCGGTACCCTGATGGCGTCTAACGTTGAACCCGCTAGACAAGCCAACGTGTAACGACCCGACCGGTCATTTTGAGATCCAGCGCGTCGTTCAGCAGTTGGGAGTCATGAACAACTTCATTTCGAGTATTATGACTTGTGTGTATGGTCAGAGTTGAAATTCAGGAGGTTCGGAGTTAAATTGAAAGGAAAATTCTCATTTCAGAAGCCTTAAGTTGAAGAAATTGAGTAAGACTGGAATTTTGAGTAAACGACCTCGGAATATGGATCTGAAGGTTCCAACAGGTTTGTATGATGATTTCAGACTTGGGCGTATGTCCGCAACGAGGTTTGGATAACCCGTGAGCGTTTCGGCGTGTATTGTGGAAGTTTGTATTTTAGAATAATTCCATAATTTGGGTTGCAAGGCATTTCATTGTTATAGATGTCCGTTTGGGATTCCGAGTCTGGGAATAGCTTCGTATGGTGATTCTGGAGTTGGGAGCGCGATTGGAAGTGAATTCGGAGGTCCGTAGGTCATTTTGAAGTCATTTGGCTAAAGATAGAAATTTGAAAGTTTTTGAGAAAATCCGACCGGAAGTGGAAATTTTGATATCGGGGTCGGAATGCGATTCCGAAAGTTGGAGCAGGTCCGTAATGTCGAATGTGACTTGTGTGCAAAATTTGGGGTCAATCGGACGTGATTTGATAGGTTTCGACATCGGATGTGAAAGTTAGAAATTTCAAAGTTCATAAAGTTGAATTCTTGCACGATTCATGTTTTCGGCGTTGTTTGATGTTATTTAAGGCCTCGACTAAGTCCGTGATATGTTTCCAGACTTGTTGGTATGTTCGGACGGGGTCCCGAGGGGCTCGGGTGAGTTTCGGGGTGGTTTTGGACCATTTCTAGGCCTAACTGCTGGTTTTTGGCTACAGCAATGTTCTACGTGATCGCAGGGAATTGGTCGCCATCGCGGTTAATAAAATGTGAGAAGCGGGCCAGTGAATCGCGATCGCGGAAAGCCTTTCACAATCGCGTAGAGTAAATGTTCTGCTGCAATGACTTGACTTCGTAGGCTCATATCTCACAATCTATAAGAAGTTTTGAGATGGTATACAAACGAAAGTTGTATACCTTTGTGTGTAGTTTCTAGAAAAGTAAACCATTCATGATTTGGATTTGTCTACAAAGAGATATGGCTGTTACACTACAGGGTGTCCGGGAAGATGAAGAAGAAGGTTGTGTTTCACATGGGCTGACTTTGCCAGATTATATCTAGATATCTATATGGAATTGGAAGATTACCAACACGTGAAAATTGTAGATCTTTGAGTCTAGTTTTCAGAACATTTAACCATTTGTCATTTGGAGTTGTGTGCAAAACATTATGACTATTCTACTAGAGGATGTTCGGGCAGGCTGGGAAATTGTTCTCCGCGATCGCGAAGCATTTTCCGCGATCGCGATGAGTAAATATCTGGGCAGAATGATATTTTAGCGGGTTTAGCTCATTTTTCTTCATTTCTTCACTTGGTTGGGGAGATTTTGGAGGATTTCAAAGGGTGATTTAAGTGGTTCCTTCTCATTTCCAAGTTAATTCAAGGTTTATACATGAGATTAAACATGAAAAATTGTGGGACAATTAGGATTTATGGAAGAAAACCTAGAATTGATAAAATTTGATTGTAGCCATGAATTTGAGCATGAAAATTGTAACAAATTGTATATTTGAGTTAGTAAAGTTATGGGTAGAATTTATCTTCGAGAAATTTTTGAATCCGGGCACGTGGGCCCGAGGGCATTTTGGTCAATACCTTGAGTGGCGTTGGGAAATTATATAATCTGATTTTTTAGCAAATATTAGAGTATACTTCATTGAATTATCGTTATTTGGTTAGTTTGGGGGCGTTGCGCATCCATTGGAGTCGTCGTAGTGGCTTGGAAGCCGGGTATGGATCTTCAGAGCGAGGTGAGTCTCTTTTCTAACCTTGTAAGAGGGAAATTATCCCCATAGGTGTTGTATGTTTGTATTTGGGGGCTACGTGCGTACCTTGTGACGAGAGTCCTTACGTCGCGACTACTATTGTTATGTCCGGGTAGTGTAGGACCACATCATGCCATGTATTCTGCCTTAAATTGAAGTATATGCTTAAATTCATGCTTGATATACTACTGTCTCCCTGAGCTTTCATTTACATAATAATTGAGAAGGATTGTGATGAATTGAACTTTACATTTGTGTGTGCATGATAGCCGCCTCATAATTTACATTCCGCGAGCGGCATATGGTTTCCTTCACTCTTACATGAGCGGGTCGTGCGCCACGGCGGGTTTATAGTGCACTTACGGTATGGGCCGGTCGATCCCCGACAGTGCACATGAATTTATTTGAGAATGCACTTATGGTATGGGCCGGTCGATCCCCGGAAGTGCATGGACGAAGTTACATTATGATACGGTGTGATTATATTGATAGACGCACTTACGGTACGGGCCGGTCAATCCCCGACAGTGCGTAGTTGGACTCTTGGTAAGCATGCACTCACGATACGGGCCGGTCGATCCCCGACAGTGCATAGATCTTCTCGATATGATTACATTATAAGCATGCACTCACGGTACGGGCCGGTCGATCCCCGACAGTGCATAGCTCTTCTTGATATGATTACATTATAAGCATGCACTCACGGTACGAGCCGGTCTATCCCCGGCAGTGCATAGCTCTTCTTGATATGATTACATTATAAGCATGCACTCATGGTTTGGGCCGGTCGATCCCCGGCAGTGCATAGCTATTCTTCCTCCTGACTCTAGCCGGTTGCTTTACACTTATGTGCGCATGACTTTTTGGTGCTGAATTCCTGATTTATGATGTGACAGGTAGATGGGAAAAGAGACAGGGAAGTTGATATTGCTTTCGATATTTATTTGGAAACTCTGTATTCTCTTTACAATTGTGGTGCACTATTTACATGTCCACTGCTCTCCTTATATCCTGTATTATACTATTACTGTTGGACCTTAGTGACTATCGAGTCGACCTCTCGTCACTACTTCTTCGAGATTAGACGGGATACTCACTGGGTACATATATATGTATATGTACTCATGCTGCACTTTCTGTGCATTTTGTTGCACAGGTACCCTCATAGTGCAGTGATTGATTCGGAGACTTACTCAGGTTGCATTGTTCCGTGGCATTCCGCAGCTGGCAGAGTCTCCCTTCTATGTCCCTACACTTTTGTCTTTATTACCTTTGTCCAATTTAAATTCTCGGACAAGAGTTGTAAAATTGTATAAATTCTTAGAAATTGCTCATGTACTTGTGTCACCGGGTTTTGGAAAAGTGTTGGTATTTCTTGTACTGCATTAAGTGTATTATCCTCCGTATTTAGTTTACGAGCATTTGCTTTATTATTTGATTATAAATGCAGAAAAAGACATGATTTTGAAAGTGTAAGCAGGAAGTTGTTTGAACTGGTTCAGGGATTGGCTTGCCTGACAGTGTGTCCGGCGCCATCACAACCCATAGGTTTTGGGTCGTGACAACGTGGTATCAGAGCTCTAGGTTCCCCTAGGTTTCACGAGTCATGAGAAAATCTAGTAGAGTCTTTCGGATCGGTACGGAGACGTCTGTACTTATCTTCGAGAGGCTACAGGGCTGTTAGGAGTACTTCCCTTCTTGATTCCTCATCGTGCGATTTGATTCCTTTAAAGGATTATGCCTATGTTTCTTCCCACTCAATCTTACACGTCGCGAAGCTCTTGATATGAATCGAGAGTTTGAGGAATTGTAGTGGGGATACAGATATGGTGCGTGATGTTTTCCATGCATAGTCGATTGGACTGTTGTTGTCGCCCTGCAGAAGAATATTACGTTATTTCAGCTCAGTATCTGTGTTTCTGAGAGCCTTGAGGCTATGCTCAGATGGTGATGATGTTCACGATTGGTTATCGCGCGATGTCGATATAATGGTAGAATGCTTGCCTGTAGGATGGGGGTGATGAATGGATTGAAGGGGGGTCTTCTCAAAGTGTGAATTCGAGATTTCAGTGTTTTAGTTCCGGCGGAGGAAAGACAATTGAACTATAAATGGTCAGGCTTGGGTGATAAAAGTAATGAAGCTTGGTGTTATCGAGCAAGGTGGAGTATTCACCCGTGTTGTGGTACCGATGTTTGATCGAATAGAACATGTTAAGTTCGTCAGTGCTATAGTTCTTCGGTTGCCTTGGGTTAGAGTGTTGTGAAGCGTTGTTGAAGAAGCAGCTATTATAGACCGTGGTGTGCGGTGGTTAAGGTATTGAATGAGCATTTCTAATGAAGGTAGCTCAAGAAAGATGATCATCAGAGAGTTTGAAGTCGTGGTGATCTGATGGTTCAAGAGCTACGGAGAATGATATTGAATTGAGGCCGCAACTGAGAAGCATGTGATGAAGGGAGCCATGTGAAAAGTGTCAGGTAACGGCTAAATCTCTAAATTCCAGACGTCAGAGATGAAAGTCGGGTACTTGCCTAAAGGAACGAGTCCAACTAAGTAAGAAGTGGAAGTATAGCCTATGAGTTCAGTGGTAAGGCAGTTGCCTGCCTTAGGGAGGAGTTGAAGTGATTTGAGAAATTTTGTGGATAGGGAGTAGGTCCACAAGCTTAAACCGAAATGTTGGTTATTCGGCGGAAGGTTAGATGCCACCGAGAGAAGTTGTTGGGATGAAGAAGGATGCAACATAGCTTGGAATCAGAAGTTGTTGTGACGCGCATGGTGGATGTCCCTGAGGAGCGGACGGACAAGTGAAGTCGGTGAATAAGGACAAGCTTAGGATGGGCGTCTCGATGTCGTATAAAGTGTGCCTCACAGCATAGTGGAAGGTGTCGGTTGGTGAGTTTCCACAGGTGGGTTATCCTCTGTGAGTAGGATAGCGGTAGTGGGGTTGGAAAGTTTCTTCGAGGGATCCTAGTGGCTAGACGGTAGGAGGCAGAATGTGCGAGTAGTGCTAGAGGATTCGAGTATTTGGGGGATGCTAACGGGGAAACTCAGAGGAATTGGACGGATTGGCTTAGAAAGGTCATGTCAACAAAGAAGAAAATATCTCAGCAGTGTCTGGAGTGGTGCAGGGAGTAGCTTCGGGCTAAGTGTGGGAGTCCCACCACCTCCAGTTGGATTGTAAGCTTGTGTCCTCATGGGATTGCGGATTGTCAGTGTATTGGCAACTTGTTACAACTAACAGAAAGGAGTAAAGCGGTAATAGAGTATGGCATTTGATAAATGTGTACGAAGTTGGTCCTATTGGACCAGGGTTAGACTATGGACGATTTAGAATTTGTGCTTAAAGCATACACAAGTTGTAAGGGAAGTGACTCAGTCACGTTCTTCATTGAGAGCATGTTCATGTGCTAGAAGAGCCTTGGAGTTGATTGTATTCGGGGCCAGTCAGAGTGGGTGACTCTTAGCAGTGGTCCTAGTGAATTCGAAAGTTAGAAACTGTGGTGTTTAAGGGTTTCAGGCAGCTGTATGATTGAGAATCGAGCTTTTGCAGCATATTCTCTGAGGAGAAGGAAAATGGTTTGAGTGTCCTATGTTATTTCAGCATGCAGGATAGTATTGGAGGAGTGAGAGAAATAAACTCCGAGTTGTAGAAAGATGATCAGGAGGTTGTGAGACGGGTTGCGAAATTTAGGCAGCATGGTCTCGTGAATCAAGGTCACTCGGGATGAGTGAGGGTTGAGCTGCTATGAGTTGAAGGAAGTTACTATTACCTTTGAGGCAAATAAAGATGATTAAAAGAAGATAGATCGGTTAGCCATGGTTGAAATGGCACAAGTACGACAGTGATCAGTTCCTTCGGCATGATTGAGTACGTGTACGGTCTGTGCAGATATGTGTGGGGCATGTCGGCTGTCGTAATAGATTTCAGTTGGAAGCATTCAAGTGCTATGGCCTATCAGGTGTAGGCGGGTCCCAGAAGGGTTATGGTGGTTCAGACCACTACTTAAGGATTTGCATGTATTGTGATTGTGGGAGCTCACTTGTGTGTTGTTATGGTTCTCAGGAATTGAGGAAAGTAAAGACTCTACATGATGGAGTGCTCACCCTAATATTGGCTCAGGAATCATGATGGAATTCTCGCGCTATTTCATATTGACATGTTAGGTGCAGTTAGCAGTATGTAACTAGACGTAAGAATCGAGATTTGTGGTTCGGTGTTAACAAGGATGTCATGATGAACGGAGGAGCAAGACCAAAGGATTTAAATGATTAGAATAAACGGATATTGTCTTCAGTGTCATCTGAGTTCGGTGTTTGGTGAAAGAGGCTTTGTATCATGGTTACGGGTCCTTGAATTGTTTTACAGCCTTAGGGTGGTCGGTGGTATGGATGTGCATACTTGTTACCTTGTGTGGAAGGCCGTGGGAGCATGACCGCGGGAAGATTGCATAAGTGTGGCATGTAGTCACCTGATTGGTTGAAGAATTAGACCAAGTATAAAGGAGTGTAATATTGCTTAATTGAGAATTTATGCCTGGAAGGCGTTCGGCTCAGTTGGTTGTGGATTGTGGGGTGTTTATCTCGGCTATGATGGTTGTTCTTGTGTGTATAAGAAAAGGAAGCGGGTTGTTTAGACCCAGGTAAGGCTATCAACCTAGCTCAATGCGAGCAGAATCGTCCTGAAGTGAGTGAATGGACTTAAACAAGATTTTGGGCTTCATACGAGTCAGAGGTATTCATTTCAGTATGGCACTCCTTAAGGAGGGGTATTGGGATATTAAGTGTTGTCCCGTCTTCGTCAAATTCATGTGATATTGTGATTGTGGCGTGTGAGTTGTGAAACGGCTTGATAATTTCTTATGTGTTGAGGTTCCGCGTAGTGACGAGGTTATGTGAGCAGGATGGCTCCTAAGATTCAGATTATAAATCGCACCTCAGTCGTGCTGGACTTTTGTAGCATATGGCTCTATCAGTCTCCCCAGAATGGTATTATGCGCTTAGCGTGCTTGGGACCGATATTCAGTGACTTGTAATAGTAAGCAATTCAGCTCCGTGTATATTTCCTTATGTAAATCTTATGAGGGGATCGGGTGGCATGCCGCCACAGGTATGTTATTTGGATCGGGTTGCGCGCCGCAACAGTGTGATGTTGAGCAAGACTCCTATAATGATTATTCTTGTGTTTTACTTCCTATTTCTCTGAGGAAAGTTCATGTTTATACCGTGAGTCGGGTAGTCCCTTCCTGATGTCGTTTCCTTATGTGTCGTGTTTGAATTATGGCCTATTGGCGCATTGTGGCATCGTGTGGGACTGTTGGTTATGCCTGGGGTGATTGGTTATCTGAGTAGTTCGTACTGGGTGAGACGAGATTATAAAATTTGGGATCGGTGTGATAGGACTATGCAAGTATATTACATGACAATCACCATCATTGGTTGCAATGGGATGATGATCTTAGTCAGGAGGAAGGATTTTAATGTTTAGTTAACTCTGCAGTTGGTTATGAATTCCTACACATCTCCTCTGTTGTGGTGATATCGTTAGCGTTATGGCAGAATGTATGAATGTATCTGGTAAGGTGCCTTGAGAGCATCAAGTTCGCAGAATTTTTGCTATTAAGGTTCAGGGAGCGTTATTGTGGTCAAATGATGAACTATGCAGTGTATGGTGCTGATTCAGCAAAGGCGCGCAGTTGTGTTCTGGTGCCTCGTGTGGTAGTTGATTCGGTGTTCAAATGTTAGAAGCAGGCCTAGCAGAGAATTTCAGATGTTAAAACTAAGTTCGGAGCTTATTGTATGAATAAAGGAGGATATTTTCAGATTTGATCAAGCTCATATGGTCAGCCGGGTTGTAGCAGCACGGGCAGGTGCACGAGGTGTTAAACAGTGATTTCAGATAATTCTGGAGCAATTCATGGCACGTTCGAGGACGAACGTCTATTTAAGGGGGGAGAATGTAACGACCTGACCGGTCGTTCTGAGATCCAGCGCATCGTTCAGCAGTTGGGAGTCATGAACAACTTCATTTCGGGTATTATGACTTGTGCGTATGGTAAGAGTTGAAATTCAGGAGGTTCGGAGTTAAATTGAAAGGAAAATTCTCATTTCAGAAGCCTTAAGTTGAAGAAATTGAGTAAGACTGGAATTTTGAGTAAACGACCTCGGAATGTGGATCTGAAGGTTCCAACAGGTTTGTATGATGATTTCGGACTTGGGCGTATGTATGCAACGGGCTTTGGATAACCCGTGAGCGTTTCGGCGTGTATTGTGGAAGTTAGTATTTTAGAAGAATTCCATAAATTTGGGTTGCAAGGCATTTCAGTGTTATAGATGTCCGTTTGGGATTTCGAGTCTGGGAATAGCTTCGTATGGTGATTCTGGAGTTGGGAGCGCGATTGGAAGTGAATTCGGAGGTTTGTAGGTCATTTTGAAGTCATTTGGCTAAAGATAGAAATTTGAAGGTTTTTGAGAAAATCCGACCGGAAGTGAAAATTTTGATATCGGGGTCGGAATGCGATTCCGAAAGTTGGAGCAGGTTCGTAATGTCGAATGTGACTTGTGTGCAAATTTTGAGGTCAATCGAACGTGATTTGATAGGTTTTGGCATCGGATGTGAAAGTTAGAAATTTTAAAGTTCATAAAGTTGAATTCTTGCGCGATTCGTGTTTTCGGCGTTGTTTGATGTGATTTGAGGCCTCGACTAAGTCCGTGATATGTTTCCAGACTTGTTGGTATGTTTGGACGGGGTCCCGAGGGGCTCGGGTGAGTTTCGGGGTGGTTTCAGACCATTTCTAAGCCATTTATAACTGCTGGTTTTTGGCTACAGCAGTGTTCTACGCGATCGCGGTGAGTAAAATGTGAGAAGCGGGCCAGTGAATCGCGATCGCGGAAAGCCTTTCGCGATCGCGTAGAGTAAATGTTCTGCTGCAGTGACTCGACTTCGGAGGCTCATATCTCACACTCTATAAGGAATTTTTAGATGGTATAAAAATGAAGGTTTTATCCCTTTGTGTCTAGTTTCTAGAAAATTAAACCATTAATGATTTGGATTTGTGTACAAAGAGATATGGCTGTTACACTAAAGGGTGTCCGGTAAGATGAAGAAGAAGGTTGTGTTGCACATGGGCTGACCTTGACAGATTATATATAGAAAGATATAAGGAATTGGAAGATTACCAACACATGAATATTGTAGATCTTTGAATCTAGTTTTCATAACATTTAACCATTTGTCATTTGGAGTTGTGTGAAAAAGGTTATGACTATTCTACTGGAGGCTGTCAGGGCAGGCTGGGCAATTGTTCTCCACGATCGCGAAGAGCAAATTTTGGGCTGAAAAATTGTTCTCCGCGATCGCGAAACATTTTTCGCGATCGCGATGAGTAAATATCTTGGCAGAATGATATTTTAGCGGGTTTAGCTCGTTTTTCTTCATTTCTTCACTTGGTTGGGGCGATGTTGGAGGATTTCAAAGTGTGATTTTCATCAAGCATCAAGAGGTAAGTGGTTCCTTCTCATTTCCAAGTTAATTCAAGGTTTTACATGAGATTAAACATGAAAAATTGTGGGACAATTGGGATTTTTTGAAGAAAACCTAGAATTGATAAAATTTGATTTTAGCCATGAATTTTGAGCATGAAAATTGTAACAAATTGTATATTTGAGTTAGTAAAGTTATGGGTAGAATTTATCTTCGAGAAATTTTGGAATCCGGGCACGTGGGCCCGAGGGAATTTTGGTCAATTCCTTGAGCGGGGTTGGGAAATTATATAATCTAAATTGTTAGCAAATATTAGAGTATACTTCATTGAATTATCGTTATTTGGTTAGTTTGGGGGCGTTGCGCATCCATTGAAGTCGTCGTAAAGGCTTGGAAGACGGGTATGGATCTTCGGAGCGAGGTGAGTCTCCTTTCTAACCTTGTAAGAGGGAAATTGTCCCCATAGGTGTTCTATGTGTTGTATGTTTGTATTTGGGGGCTAAGTGTGTACCTTGTGACGAGAGTCCGTACGTAGCGACTACTATTGTTATGTCCGGGTAGTGTAGAACCACAGCATGCCATGTATTCTGCCTTAAATTGAAGTATATTCTTAAATTCATGCTTGATATACTACTGTCTCCCTTAGCTTTCATTTACTTAATAATTGAGAAGGATTGTGATGAATTGAACTTTACATTTGTGTGTGCATGATAGCCGCCTCGTAATTTACATTCCGCGAGCGGCATATGGTTTCCTTCACTCTTACAGGAGCAGGTCGTGCGCCACGGCGAGTTTATAGTGCACTTACGGTACGGGTCGGTCGATCCCCAGCAGTGCACAGGGATTTATTTGAGAATGCACTTATGGTACGGGCTGGTCGATCCCCAGCAGTGCATGGACGAAGTTACATTATGATACGGTGTGATTACATTGATAGACACACTTACGGTACGGGTCGGTCGATCCCCAGCAGTGCATGGACGAAGTTACATTATGATACGGTGTGATTACATTGATAGACACACTTACGGTACGGGTCGTTCGATCCCCGACAGTGCGTAGTTGGACTCTTGGTAAGCATGAACTCACGGTACGGGCCGGTCGATCCCCGACAGTTCATAGCTCTTCTTGATATGATTACATTATAAGCATGCACTCACAGTACGGGTCGGTCGATCCCCGACAGTGCATAGTTCTTCTTGATATGATTACATTATAAGTATGCACTCACGGTACGGGTCGGTCGATCCCCGGCAGTGCATAGCTCTTCTTAATATGATTACATTATAAGTATGCACTCATGGTACAGGCCGGTCAATCCCCCCCAGTGCATAGCTATTCTTCCTCTTGACTCTAGCCGGTTGCTTTACACTTATGTGCGCATGACTGTTTGGTGCTGAATTCCTGATTTATGACGTGACAGGTGGATGGGAAAAGAGACAGGGAAGTTGATACTGCTTTTGATATTTATTTGGAAACTCTGTATTCTCTTTACAATTATGGTGCACTATTCACATCTCTACTGCTCTCCTTATATCCTGTTTTATACTATTACTATTGGACCTTAGTGAGTATCGATTCGACCTCTCGTCACTACTTCTTCGAGATTAGACGGGATACTCACTGGGTACATATATATGTATATGTACTCATGCTGCACTTTCTATGCATTTTGTTGCACAGGTACCCTCATAGTGCAGTGATTGATTCGAAGACTTACTCAGGTTGCATTGTTCTGTGGCGTTCTGCAGCTGGCAGAGTCTCCCTTCTATGTCCCTACGCTTTTGTCTTTATTACCTTTGTCCAATTTAAATTCTCGGACAAGAGTTGTAAAATTGTATAAATTCTTAGAAATTTCTCATGTATTTGTGTCACCAGGTTCTGGAAAAGTGTTGGTATTTCTTGTACTGCATTAAGTGGCTTATCCGCTGTAATTAGTTTATGAGCATTTGCTTTATTATTTGATTATAAATGCAGAAAAAAACATGATTATGAAAGTGTAAGCAGGAAGTTGTTTGAACTGGTTCAGGGATTGGATTGCGTGACAGTGTGTCTGGCGCCATCACAACCCATAGGTTTTGGGTCCTGACACAACTTGTTTGATCATATTTACTAAAAACTATTAATATTAAATAATAACGGGTAAACGTCAACCTTCCATAAATTACAGCTTAAAAATAAGAATAGAAGAAGGTACATAACTAAATCCACAACTTAACAAAATACTTAATTTAGCCAACTCGGATCTTTAGAGTCACAACTCACGAACCGTCTAAGAATAGTACACAAAATAGTCTGAAATAAATACATATGGTTCTGAAGTACAAAAATCAGAAATGAAGTGGAATAAGGAAGGGGACGCCAAGGCCTGCGGACGCCTACAGGTCTACCTCAGTGTCTCCGGTGGACTGAAGGATACTCCCTCGATCAGTGTCCACTGGGTCCGGTACTGTTATCTGCACAATATAAAGAAGTGCAAGTGTAGCATCAGTACAACCGACCCTTCTCAAACTCAATGGCCAATACTTTCAATCAAGAATAAATTACCAAGTAAAGACAATCTCATAATATACTAAACATGGAAGAAATACTGCAATTTCTATCAAAATAGACTCACGGGTATGCTTGACACACATTGCATAGGTACTCGTCACCTCACCTATGCAATGAACATGATATTCACTTAGCACATAGCAAATAACACCTAGTCCCTCATCAAAGTTAGGCAAGACACTTACCTCGTGTCCAAAATAGAGCGATCAACCCTCTAAAACCGTCTTTCCCTTATAATCCGGCTCCGAAACGATATTATCTTGACATATTCAACTCAAGTATATCAATAATGACTCAATAACTCAAACCCATAGTCTAATTATCCATTTCTAATCATTCTTCCTAAAATTCCAAAATTTGACTCTGGGCCCACGTGGTCGAAACTCGAGGTTCGGACCAAAATCCGATCACCCATATCCCANTTTCATGAGTTTAGGCCTAGTTTTCTAGTGATTAATGATGTTAATTGGAAGAAAATGGAATTAGAATTGATTACCTAGGAGGGTGTGGTGATGAAGCTCGTTAAAAATGGCTAAGGAGCTGTGGGGAAGAAGGAAGGAGTGAACTTGAGAAAGTCCCGTAATGTCTACTGTTTTGGGTTTAAGAGGAAAAATCACTGGGCGAATCTCGCACCTGCGGATAAATGATCGCACTTGCGGTACCGCAGGTGCAGAAAAATGCTAGCACCTGCAGTCTTGGGCTAGCCCAGAAGGGGCCGCTCCTGCGGAAAAGAATCCGCTCTTGCGGAGTCCGCTCCTGCGGGATTTGGTCGCCCCTGCGGGAAATCTCGCGCCTGCGATGGGCTGGACCGCGTCTGCGGTCTCGCGTCTGCGGGCTGAGTCTCGCACCTGCGGACTCTGGGCAAAAGGGCTTGGGATCGCACCTGCGAGGCTGGGACCGCAGGGGCGGTCCCGCACCTGCGGC
>MDKH01119674.1:0-17689 GCA_005239495.1 Nicotiana undulata | reverse complement strand
CTACTTGCTATATATATATATATATATATATATATATATATATATATGTGTGTGTGTGTGTGTGTGTGTGTGTGTGTGTTTATCACAGGTTTATTGTTAAAGCCCCGCCTTAGCCTCGTCACTACTTCGTCCAGGTTAGGCTCGGGACTTACTCAGTACATGGGGTCGGTTGTACTGATACTACACTCTGTGCTCTTTTGCACAGATCCAGGTACTAGTCGGCAGTAGAGGATTACAGGCAACCACCTATTCAGTTGGAGACACGAGGTACATCTTCTGGTGTTCGCAGGGTCCGAGAGTCTTCTCCCATTTTACATATACTGTCTTATTACCTTCCGGACAGTTGCACTATTTCTTCGGCCATTATTTGTAGTATTCTTTCAGTAGTTCGTGGATTTGTGACACCAGACCCTGGGGTGGTTTTAATTTATTTATATAATTAGTTCGTGGCTCGTTCTATTAATGGTTTATTCGTCTATACTTGAAATTTATCATAGAAAGTCAGCAGTTTAACTTTTATTTTATTTTTATAATTGTTTATATTGTTTACATGGAAATTCAAAGGAAGTAATTAATCGAATTCTAACATTGGCTTACCTAGAAAGTGTGGTGTTAGGCGCCATCACGATCCCTAGGGTTGGAGAAATTTGGGTCGTGACATTTGTACATCCCCAGATCCGAATTATGGTAAGATACTCGACGAGATCCACTATATCCGTATATATGCACCGGTTAAGGAAGGAATTTCTATCAAAGAGCTTGAGTTCCTCCTGAAGAGGGGGATTTGTACCACGTGATTTATAGTTGTTTATTTCATTTATGTACTATGCCTCATATTTATCTTTTTCATGTACCTTATGTTGTTGGACCACTAGTGAGTGCCGATATCGACCCTTCATCACTACTCCTCTGGGGTTAGGCTAGATACTTACTGGGTACACATTGCTAACGTACTCATACTACACTTGCTTCACTTTTTTGTGCAGGTATGTATATGTCTAAAGGCCCTTGAGAGCGGAGGCGTGTATTCATGCGGGGACCTAGATGAGCTGCACTCCATTTGTCGACTCGCAGCCAGCAGAGTCCCCTTCAGAGTATTTGCATTTTCCTGTCCAATTTGTTTTTCGGGTAGATGTTGTATTTTATTTTATTTTTCCTAGAAATGCCCCTGCACTTGTAACACATGTATTGTAATTGTTGTAAATTATTATTATTCACTCTGTAACTTCCATCATTTACTATTTAATTAAAGGAAAAATATAATTTCTAAATTATTAAAACGAGAACCAAATTAAGTATTTATTGTTGGCTTGCCTGACAGTGGTGTCCGGCACCATCACGACCTTTAATGGATTTTGGGTTGTGACAACATGGTATAAGAGCACTAGGTTCACTTAGGTCTCATGAGTCATGAGCGGGTCTAGTGGTGATCTGTTTTTCATGCTACGTTCTGTAGCACCCGGAGCTTTCTCTCGTTATATTTATAATTTCTGTTTATTTTGTTTCAGACATTAGTTCTTATGGAGTTTTGTATATTCTACTAGATGTTCGTGCACTCGTGGCACTGGATTTTGGGAATTCCAGTAGACATTCATGGGTTTTGATTATTTAATTCACTATATTACTTTCACGTTTAGTTTATGCTTTGCATTATTACGCTCACTTATTTAACTTTTTCCTTATTAAATAAAAAACAATACTTTAAAAATATTAAAATGAGAAATTAAATGGATAGGTTACTGTTTGCTTTCCCATCGACAACGTTCGGAGCCATCACGGCCTATAGGGGAAATTGGGTCGTGACAGCTTGGTATCAAAGTACTAGGTTCACATAGGTGTCACAAGTCATGAGCGGTCCTAATAGATTCTTGTGAATTAGTGCAGAGACATCCGTACTTATCTTTGAGAGGCAACAGGGTGTTGGGAAACCTCTCTTTCTTTATCTCCTATCCCGCAGTTGATGTTGTGCTAAGTATCTTTCTTTTGTTCTCTCAAAAATGGTGAGAACGCGCACGGCAGATATACCTGGTAGTGGAGGAGATGCTCCCCTTGTTGCTAGAGGCCGAGGTAGAGGCCCAGGGAGGGCTTCAGCTCCTTCTAGAGGAAGAGGAACGAACCGAGTCGGCGCATGAAAATACTTATCTATGATCTGCTTATTTCCAAGTATGTATTTGTTGCCTTATCCGTCGTCTATGAGGTCGCGTCCTAGAGGAGATCCCATTCCACCACCGGATCCCATGGAGGATCTTGCCGTTGAGGAGCAGGGTAAGGTACCTGCAACTAAGCTGGCCCCAGCAGATTTCATGTCCGTGCAGGGATTTCAGGAGGTCATGGGTCGTATGCTACGGTTCATGGACTCTATGATTTAGGCTGGTTTATTTCCAGCAGACCCAGCTATATCTCTGGCGGGAGGGGGACCACAAACCCCTACCTCTTAGGTTCCAAGGAACGTTGCTTCCATATACGACCCGGCTGGTCGTTTTGAATGAAATGGGACACATAGTCCCTAATTGGAAGTTTAAGTCTTAGGAATTTACCGTAGTTTGAATTGTGTGAAGATGACTCTGGAATGGAGTTTCGACTGTCCCAATAGCTCCATAGGGTGATTTTGGTCTTAGGAGCATGTCCGGATGTAGATTTGGAGGTCCGTAGGTCATTTCAGCGTCAATTGGCGAAAGCTAGAAAGTTGGATGATTTTTGGAAAGTTTGACCAGTAGTGGACTTTTGATATCGGGATTGGATTCTGATTCCGGAAATTGGAGTAGGTTAGAATTTCTCTTGTGACTTGTGTGCAAAACTTGAGGTCAATCGGACTTGATTTGATAGGTTTTGGCATCAGATGTAGAAGTTTGAAGTTGAAAGTTCACTAGGCTTGAATCGATGTGCAATTCGTGTTTTTAGCATTGTTTGATGTGATTTGAAGGCTCACTAAGTTTGTATGATGTTTTAGGACTTGTTGATATATTCGTACGGGGTCCCAGGGGCACTGGGTGTGATTCACATTGAATCCGGAACAAATTTTGGATTTGTGCAAGTGCTGTAGCTCCCAGCTTCTGGTGTCATTGCACTTGCCATGGGGTTGGCCGCAGATGCGGACTCACAAAATCCATTTAATTATTGTCTTTATTCCATTATTGATGTTGTATTTCATGTATATTTAATATTCATGTACATTACGTATATTGCCCACTTGTAAGTGTCGATGTCGACCCCTCGTCACTACTTCTTTGAGGTTAGACTAGATACTTACTGGGTACACGTTGTTTACGTACTCACGCTACAGTTGTGCACATATTGTGCAGGTTCTGAGGCAGGTACTTCTAGAGTTCGTCGGGGCGTGCATCCGCATTATCCGATGGGCTAGTGGCGAGTTGCTTCTCATGCTTCATTATGCAGCACATGAAGCCTTCTCTCGTTATATTTATCATTTCTGTCTATTTTGTTTCAGACAGTAGTTCTTAGGTAGTTTTGGACATTCTACTAGATGCTCGTGCACTCATGACACCGGGTTTTGGGAATTCTTGTAAACACTTATGGGTTTTTATTATTTAATTCACTATTTTACATTCACATTAAGTTTATGCTTAACGTTACTACGCTCACTTACTATTTGTTTCCTTATTAAATAAAAATCAAGACTTTAAAATATTAAAATGAGCAATTAAATAGATAGTTCACTGTTGGCTTCCCTAACGGCGAGGTTGGGCGCCATCACGACCTATAGGGAAAATTAGGTCATGGCAAAATCTACCCAAACCTAATTAGAAATTCTAGCGTACGCACGAACATTCATACCTCATACGTGCATAGCTCCCACAATATGTAGCACATAAAAAGTATAACACCTACGGGGTAAATTCCACCTCACGAGGTTAGACAAGAGATTTACCTTGCTCCAAAATCCGATAACTGGCTCCAACGCCCCTCTAACTCCTCTAACCAATTCCAGACAATCCGGAACTAATAAACAATGTGCAAACCAATCGAAATATACTTAAAAACTAATAAGCAATCGGACGTGATTTGATAGGTTTCGGCATCAAATGTAGAAGTTTGAAATTTCAAAGTTCATAAAGTTTGAATTTGAGTGCGATTCGTAATTGCGGCATTGTTTGATGTGATTTGAGGCCTCGAGCAAGTCCGCGGGATGTTATGGGACTAAGTCGGGTGATTGGACGGGGTCTCGTGGGCCTCGGGTGTGTTTCGGGGTGATTTCGGGTCATTTTGGAATGTTTAGATGCTGCTGTTTGCTGGTGCTTCTGGTGTGAATTGCGATCGCATCCTTAGAAGTGCGATCGCGAAGAAGAAAATTGAAGGGGCGAGATTTTAGCTTATGCGATCGCAGGAGTTGGTATGCGATCGCGAAGAAGGCCTGGGGTCTGCAGACATTGGCTTATGCGATCGCACCTGTAGGCATGCGAACGCACAGAAGGAATTAGGGAGGCAGCATAGTTGGCCTATGCGATCGCGAAGCATGTCATGCGATCGCGAAGCATGTCATGCGATCGCATAGGAGGGTCGTCTGGGCAGTGTTATGTTTTAAATGGGAAATTGACATTTCTTCTCCTATTTTCATTTGGTATGGGCGATTGTGGGGAGCTTCAAGGGGTGATTTTCTCCAAGGATCACAAGGTAAGTGGTTCCAACTCATTTGAAGTTAAATACATGGTTTAGGTTCGAATTTAAGTGTAACAAATTGTGAAAATTATGGAATTTGGAAGAAAACCTTGAAATTGGTATTTTGGATTACCACGAATTTGAGCATGGAAATTAGAGTAAATTGTATATTTGAGCTAGTAAGACTATGGGTAGAATTTATCTTCGAGAAATTTCGGAATCCGGGCACGTGGGCCCGAGGAAATTTTGGTCAATTCCTTGAGCGTGGTTGGGAATTTATATAATTTAAATTGTTACAAGTATTAGACTGAATTTTCATTGGTTTCCCGTTATTTGGCTAGTTTTGGGATGTTGTGCATCAATTGGATTCGTCGGAAGGGCTTGGAAGCCGGTTATGGAATTTCAGAGCGAGGTAAGTCTCCTTTCTAACTTTGTGAAGGGGAATTGTCCCCATAGGCAAACTAATTGACTATGTGCTACTATCTGCGGGGGCTACGTACGCATGAGGTGACGGGAGTCCGTGCTTAGCTAATACTATGCTATGTCCGGGTAGTCTAGGACCCACTAGCATGCTTTACTTGTTGTACTTGTGACCTTGTCGATAAAATATCATGTGATGTTGTCAATTAGTAATTAAATATTTAAGATGGATAGAGTCTACTTTTTCTTAGTCATCTAGAAGGAGAATTGATTCTTCCTTGGATAATTGTGTTTTGGATAAATCTATAATGTTTGAAACCCTGTCGAAATTGGCAAGTAAATCCCCAGAAAGTCCTTAAATACTATTTTCATGTTCATTAAAAGGATAATTCTATCACTTCATGGAATAGCTAAATTTTTTGATAAAAATGAGGTTTATTTGGGTGAATATGGGTAACTATGGGTTCCTGAGTCGCATGTATGATTCGCGAGCAGGATGACCTTATTATTTATGTATAACCGCATCGCATGATCGATTCGCTAGGGGGGAAGATAGATGCATCTATGGTTCGAGTCGTTCGACCCTCGGCAGTGCATATTTTATTACTGTTAGTTCGGGCCGTTCGACCCTCGGCATTTCTTGCGCATGATAATTGCTGCGTATTTTCTATAATTATTACCTGTTAAGTGGCCTATGAAGTTTTAAATTGCCAACTAAAATGACGAAGATTTAAAGTGTTAAATGTGAAAGAAGTTGATATTACTTAGCCCTGATTTTATTAGATTGCCTATGATATTCTCGCTTAGTGTCTCACTTGATTATACTAAATTGACTTCTAGCAAGTGTCTAATTCGACCTCTCGTCACTACCTCTCTGAGGTTAGGCGGGATACTTCCTCAGTACACATTATTTTCGTACTCATGCTACGTTTGCTGTGCATTTTTATTGCACAGGTACATTCACAGCGATGTGGCTGGCTTGGAGACTTAGGCGAGCTGCATCATCCGGAGGCGATCCATAGCTGACAGAATTAGGAATTTGAGGAATTGAAATGGTGCTACGGATAGGGTGCGTGATACTTTCCATGCGTAGTTGGTTGGGGCTATTGTTGTTGCCCTGCAGAAGGATAATATGTTGTTTCAGCTCAGTAGTTGTGTTTCTGAGAGCCTTGAGTCTATGCTCAGGTAGTGATGATGCTTAAGATTGGTTATCGCACGATATGGGTATGATGGTAGGATGCTTGCCCATATGTATGAGCAATGAATGACTTGAAGGGAGGTTTTCTCATAGCGCGATTTTGAGATTTCAGCATTTTAGTTCAGGCAGAGGAAAGGCAATTGAACTATAAATGGTCAAGTTTTGGATTGATAAAGTAGTAAGACTTGGTGTTTTCAAGTGAGGTGGAATATTCACCTATGATGTGATATCGTCGTCATTGATCGAATGGAATTTGTTAAGTTTGTCGGTGCTATGGTTTCTTCGGTTGCATGGGGTCAGAGTATTGTGAAGAAGTATTGAAGAAGGGGTTTCCAGAGACCGTGAGGTGCGGTGGTTCAGTACTGGATAAGTATTGATAATGAAGGCAGCTCGAGAAAGATGATCTTCGGAGAGTTTGAAGTCGTGGTGAACTGCTGGTTTAAGAGCTACAGAGAATGATATTGAATTGAGGCAGCAATTGGACAGCATACGATGAAGGAAGATATGTGAGAAGTGTTAGGCGGTAGTTCCATTTCTAGGAGGCCAGATGTAAGAAGCGGAAGTCGAGTAGTCGCGTAGAGGGGAGTTTGACCAAAGTGGGAGAGCGGTAGCATAGTGGTGAATTAGGAGATATTGTATCGCATTTAGTAGATGTCCATGAGGAGCGGACGGACTGGTAAAAATGGTGAATGAGAACAGGCTTAGGATGGGGTATTGATGTTGTAGAGAGTGTGCAGTACAGCGTCGTTGGAAGGTGTCAGTTGGTGATTTCCATGGGCGGGTTATCTCCTGTGAGTAGGTTAGTAGTTGTGTGGTTGGCAAGTTTCTGCGAGGGATTCTAGTGGCTATTCGGTAGGAGGCCGAATATGTGAGTGATGCTAGAGAATTTGAGTATTCAGGAAGTGCTAACAGGAGAATTTAGAAGAATTTGACGGGTTTGTTGAGCAAGGTCATGTCAGCAATGAAGAAAGAATTTCGGTGGGTTCCAGAGTGGTGCAAGGAGTAGCTTCAGGTTAAGTGGGAGAGTCCCACCGCCTGCAATTGGGCTGCAGGATTATCTTCTCATGGGGGTTGCGGATTGTCGGCATATTGGCAAGTTATTACAGCTAAGGAATAAAGTGGTAATTGAGCTTGGGATTTGATAAATATGTGCAAAAGTTGGTCCTATTGGACCAGGGTTAGGTTTTGGGAGATTCAGGATTTATTCTTAAGGCATAGGCGAGTTGTAAGGGTAGTGACTCAGTCACGTGCTTCATTGAGAAGGTGTTCATGTGATAGAAGAGCCTTGGAGTTGATTGTATTCGGGGCCAGTCAGAGTGGGTGATTCTCAATAGTGATCCTAATGAATTCGAAGGCTAAGAATGCGGTGTTTAAGGGTTTCAGGCAGCAGTATGATTAAGAATCGATATTTTGCAGCGTAATTTCTGAGAAAGGGAAAATGGTTGGGGTGTTCTATATTGTTTTCAGCGTGCAGGATAGTATCGGAGGAAGGAGAGAAAATGAACTCCAGATTTAGAGAAAGATTATCAGGAGGGTTATATTAGTTGAAGTTGTGAATGAGCACAAGGAGGGTATGAGACGGTTTGTGGGATTGAGACAACGTGGTCTCATGAGTCAAGGCCACTCGGGATGAGTGAGGATTGAGTTTGTTATGAGTTGAATGGGGTTACTATTAAATATGAGGCAATTAAGGATAATTAAAAAGAAGATAGATTGATTAGCCATGGTTGAAATGGCACATGTACGGCAGTGATCAGTTTCGTCAATGTGATTAAATTATGCATGTGGTTTGTGCCGGTGTGCGCGAGGCTTGTCGGCCGCCGTAATAGATCATAATTGGAAGCATTCAAGTATTATGGCTTGTCAGGTGTAGGCGGATCCCGGAAGGATCATGGGGGTATAGACTATTCCCTGAGGATTTGCCAGTTTTGTGATTATGAGAATTCACTATGTGTTGTTATGGTTCTCTTGAATTGAGGTAAGGAAAAAGTTTCTATATGATGGAGTGTTCACCCTATTAGTGGTTCAGGAGTTATGATGGAATTCTTGCGCCATCTCATAGTGGCATGTTAGGTGCGGCAAACGGTATGTAATTAGGAGTAAGAATCGAGATTCCGGTTCGGTGTTAACAAGGATGTCATGAGCAAGGGAACTGGTGTTGTCTTCAGAGTCACTTGAGCTCGGTGTTTGGTGAAAGAGGCTTTGTATCCTGGTTATGGGTTCTTGATTTGTTTTACAGTGTTAGTGTAGTCGGTGGTATGGATGTGCAAACTTGTTACCTGGTGTGGAAGGTCGTGGGAGCGTAAACACGGGAAGATTATATAAGTGTGACATGTAGTCACCTGATTGATTGAAGATTTAGACCAAGTATAAGGAAGTGCAACATGGCTTATTTGAGAATTTATGCCTGGAAGGCGTTCGGTTCAGTTGGTTGTGGATTGTGGGGTGGTTGTCCCGGCTATGACGGTTGCTCTTGGGTGTTATGAGAAAAGTGGCGTATGTAGCCTAGTTCGGTGCGAGCAGAATCGGCTTGGAGTTGTGAAATGGCTTGATAGATTTTCTATGTGCTGAGTTTCTACGTAGTAATGATGTTATGTGAGTAGGAGAGATCTTGAGATTCAGAGTATAGATATCGCACCTCAGTTGTGCTTAAGTTTTGTAGCATATGGCTCTATCAGTCTCCCCAGGATGGTATTATGCACTTAGTGTGCTCGTGACCGATATTCGACATTTTTGTGAAAATGAGTAATTTAGCTCGGTGTATATCTCTTATGTGAATTTCACGATGGGATCGGGTGGAACGTCGCCACGAGTATGTTATTTGGATCAGGTTGCACGCCCCAATAGTGTGATGTTGAGTACGGTTCCCTATAATTATTTTTCTTGTGTTTTACTTCCTATTTTCTGAGGAAAGTTCATATTAGTTGTGTGAGTCAAGTAGCCCCAACCTGAGTCATTTCCTTATGTATCATGTTCGAGTTGTGTCCTATTGGCGCATTGTGGCATCGTGTGAGACTGATGGTCATGTCTGGGGGTGATTTGTTGACCGAGCAGTTCATACTGGGTGAGACGAGATTTATGGATTAGGGATCGGTGCGATAAGGTTATGTGGAGTATATTACAGGACAATTACCATTATTTGGTTCGTAATGAGATGATAATTTTAGTCAAGGGGAAAGATTCAATGTTTGGTTAACTCTGCAATTGGTCAGAAATTTCTACACGTCTCCTCCATTGTGGTGGTATCGCCAGCGTAATAGCCGGATGTGTGTATATATATATATATATATATATATATATATATATATATATATATCATAATGTGCATTGGGAGCATTAGATTCATGGAATTTTGGGCTATTAAGGTTCAGGGAATGTCATTGTGGTTGGATGATGAAATATGCGGTGTATGGTGCTAAATTCAGCAAAGGTGTGCAGTCATGTTTTGGTACCTTGTGTGGTAGTTGATACGGTGTTTATATATTGGAAACATGCCTGGAAGAGAAATTTCAAGTGTTGGAACTGGGTTCTGAGCTTATTGATTGAATAAAAGAGGATATCTTCATATTTGATCAAGCTAATGTGATCACCGGGTTTGTGGTAGCACGGGAAGGTGCACGAGGTGTTACACAATGATTTCAGATAACTCAAGAGCAGTTCTTGGCACGTTCAAGGACGAACGTTTGTTTAAGTGGGAGAAAATGTAACGACCCGACCGGTCGTTTTGAGCTCTAGCGCGTCGTTCAGCAATATGAGGTCATGAGCAGCTTGATTTTAGGTATTATGACTCGTAGGTGTGGTCGGAGTTGAATTTCGGGAAGTTCGGAGTCAAATTGGAAAGAAAATTCTCATTTCAGAAGCCTTGCGTTTGAAGAATTGACTAAGACTGGAATTTTGAGTAAACGACCTCCGAATTAGGATTTGAAGGTTCCAGCAGGTTTATATGATGATTTCGGACTTGGGCGGATGTTCGGATCGGGGGTCGGATAACCCGGGAGCGTCTCGGCACATATTATGGAAGATAGCATTTTAGAAGAATTTCATAAATTTGGGTTGGAAGGCATTTCAGTGTTATAGATGTTTGTTTGGGATTCCGACCTAGGAATAGCTCTGTATGGTGATTCTAGAGTTGGTAGCGCTATCGGAACTGAATTCGGATGTCCGTAGGTTATTTTGAAGTCATTTGGCTAAAGATAGAAATTTGAAGGTTTTGAGAAATCCGACCGAAAGTGGAAATTTTGATATCGAGGTCGGAATGCGATTTCGAAAGTTGGAGCAGGTTCGTAATGTCGAATATGACTTGTGTGCAAATTTTGGGGTCAATCGGACGCGATTTGATAGGTTTCGGCATCGAATGTAGAAGTTTGAAATTTCAAAGTTCATAAAGTTTGAATTTGAGTGTGATTCGTAATTTCGGCGTTGTTTGATGTGATTTGAGGCCTCGAGCAAGTCCGGGGGATGTTATGGGACTGAGTCGGGTGATTGGACGGGGTCCCGTGGGCCTCAGGTGTGTTTCGGGGTGATTTCGGGTCATTTCAGAGTGTTTAGCTGCTGATGTTTGCTGGTGCTTCTGGTGTGAATTGCGATCGCATCCTTAGGAGTGCGATCGCGAAGAAGAAAATTGAAGGGGCGAGATTTTAGCTTATGCGATCGCAGGAGTTGGTATGTGATAGCGAAGAAGACCTTGGGGATGCAGACATTAGCTTATGTGATCGCATCTGTAGGCATGCGAACGCACCGATGGAATTAGGGAGGTAGCATAGTTGGCTTATGCGATCGCAAAGCATGTCATGCGATCGCATAGGAGGGTCGCCTGGGCAGTGTTATGTTTTAAACAGGAAATTGCCATTCCTTCTCCTATTTTCATTTGGTATGGGCGATTGTGGGGAGCTTCAAGGGGAGATTTTCTCCAAGGATCACAAGGTAAGTGGTTCCAACTCATTTCAAGTTAAATACATGGTTTAGGTTCGGATTTAAGTGTAACAAATTGTGAAAAATATGGAATTCGGAAGAAAACCTAGAAATTGGTATTTTGGACTTTATTTCTTTTACCACGAATTTGAGCATGGAAATTAGAGTAAATTGTATGTTTGAGCTAGTAAGACTATGGGTAGATTTTATCTTCGAGAAATTTCGGAATCCAGGCACGTAGGCCCGAGGGCATTTTGGTCAATTCCTTGAGCGGGGTTGGGAATTTATATAATTTAAATTGTTACAAGTATTAGACTGAATTTTCATTGGTTTGCCCGTTATTTGGCTAGTTTTGGGATGTTGTGCATCAATTGGATTCGTCGGAAGGGCTTGGAAGCCGGTTATGGAATTTCGGAGCGAGGTAAGTCTCCTTTCTAACTTTGTGAGGGGGAATTGTCCCCATAGGAAAACTAATTGAATGTGTGCTACTATCTGCGGGGGCTACGTACGCACGAGGTGACGGGAGTCCGTGCGTAGCTACTACTATGCTATATCCGGGTAGTATTGGACCCACTAGCATGCTTTACTTGTTGTACTTGTGACCTTGTCGATAAAATAAAATGCGATGCTGTCAATTAGTAATTAAATATTTAAGATGGATAGAGTCTACTGTTTCTTAGTCATCTAGAAGGAGAATTGATTCTTCCTTGGATAATTGTGTTTCGGATAAATCTATAATGTTTGAAACCCTGTCGAAATTGGCAAGTAAATCCCCAGAAAGGCCTTAAATACTATTTCCATGTTCATTAAAAGGAGAATTCCATCACTTCATGGAATAGCTAAATTTCCTGATAAAAATGTGGTTTATTTTGGTGAATATGTGTAACTATGGGTGCATGAGTCGCATGTATGATTCGCGAGCAGGATGACCTTGTTATTTATGTATAACCGCGTCGCATGATCGATTCGCGAGTGGGGCAGATAGATGCATCTATGGTTCGAGTCGTTCGACCCTCGGCAGTGCACATTTTATTATTATTGGTTCGGGCCGTTCGACCCTCGGCATTTCTTGCGCATGATAATTGCTGCGTATTTTCTGTAATTATTACCTGTTTATTGGCCTATGAAGTTTTAAATTGCCAACTGAAATGACAAATATTTAAAGTGTTAAATGTGAAAGAAGTTTATATTACTTATCCTTGATTTTATTAGAGTGCCTATGATATTCCCGCTTAGTGTCTCACTTGATTATACTAAATTGACTTCTAGCAAGTGTCTAATTCGACCTCTTGTCACTACCTCTCTGAGGTTAGGCAGGATACTTACTGAGTACACGTTGTTTCCGTACTCATGCTACGCTTGCTGTGCATTTTTATTGCACAGGTACATTCACAGCGATGTGGCTGGCTTGGAGACTTAGGCGAGCTGCATCATCCGGAGGCGATCCGAAGCTGACAGAGTCTCCCTCAGATGTATTTATTTTTATTATTAATTCCTTGTCCAATTGTATTTCGGAAAAGCTTTGTAGTATCTGTTTAATTCTTAGAAATTTGCTCATGCACTTGTGTCACCGGGTTCTGGGATGTGTTTGGGATGTATTTTATTAAAATGGAATATTAAACTATCGTATTTACTTAGCGGATTTTATTCAGTTATTATGTAATAAAGTGAAAGGTAATAATTTCAAAAAAATGCTAAAACAAGAAATTTAACTTAACCATTTAATGATTGGCTCGCCTGACAGTGGTGTCCGGCACCATCACGACCTTATGGATTTTGGGTCGTGACACTAGCCTCTTCAACTTCTTCTTACGCGATCGCGAAACATCTCACGCGATCATGTACAACAACTCTCCTTACAGGCCAGCCCCACAAAACCACATCATTCGTTACTCCTACCACATGGACGCGTAGAAGAACCCGAACACATTCGTGATCGCTGCCCTCTTCTTTTGGTCGTGAAGAACAAAATGTTCACCAGCTCGAAAAACCCTTCGTGATCGCGATCCCAAAGCACACGCCTGACACCAGAAACCACCCCGAATCACACCCGAACTCAAGGTATATCTATTTGTGTGTCGCATATCGAATAGAAAATTTTGATGAGAAAATCATCATTCAAGCAAAGTATATTATATAATGCAAGAATTACACAATCCTCCAAAAAAATAAAGCATAACCAACTCATATGGAGAGTATACCATTATTTTCAGCCTATTATATATAACCATTTAATACAAAAATTTCAAACGCGCTATACATATATATTCATACATCTTAAATAGAAAATTTTTATGGGAAAGAAATCCTCATGCAACATACTATGTAATGCCAGATTATTCGCTCCAAATAAATTAAAACAAATCCAACTCAAATGGAAAGTATACTGTTAATTTAGGTCAAGTGAATATCGTAATTAATAGCTCTAGTTTCATTTATCCAACATGTATACTTAGATGGAGGGTAAGTACATGACTAGTAATTCACCTAGTGAGTTTACAATAAATTTATCTGACATGAAAAAAAATCTAAAGTCGACGCCAAAATTTATTATTAACTTGAAATTAATAGTGAAAGACCTTAGAAATATATTTATATAACTAATTAATCATGGTTGCATTATAATTAAAAATTAATTCAGCGTATATACTCAGATGGAGAGTCAATATACAAGTTATCAATTAGTAATTATACTCAGTGAGTTCATAATAAATTTATCCGATATGGAGGAAGACCTAAAGTCAATGCATAAATTTATTATCTCACTACAAATAGATAGTGGAGATCATAGAGATTAATTCATATCACCACTTGATCACAATAACGTTAATTTTCTCTGAGAATTAAATTTAAAATTCAAAAGTTTCCAAAAAAAACACATCTAAAAGTCCTTGAAGCACTAAAATCAATGTTAGTTACTGCATAGCACAATGTGTATTGCTCACTAAGCAGTTTCGGTAGATCTACCAAATTTCAGGTCAATCGAAGACTGTCAAATTCATGTTCTCTAAAATTGTGATCAAATTTGCGAAAATGTTTTAAGCAATTTTTAGAATTTAAAATTTGACCTACATTCTCTTCAGATATCAAGTCATGTCAAATCAACATATGTCATCATGTTCCAGCTTCAATATAAATAAAATGATATAAAAATAACTTTTCGTATTTGAATCATGTTTTAATCAGTCAAATAGCCAATACGACGTGATTCACAGCATAGCAGTGAGTCCTTCTTGACTGATTGTCTCTGATGAACCCACTAAATTTTAGATCATTAGGAGATCATGAAATTCATGATGGCCATAAACTAGACCATGTTCGAATAAAAAAAATTGGCAAATCTAGGGATTAAATTTATGTGATTTACATTATATATCATATATCATATTTTAACGACCCGATCAGCCGTTTTGAACTTTAGCATATCGTTCGACACCTTGAGACTTTGAGTGGCTTCATTTTATGTTTTATGCCTTGTGCATGTAGTCACTTTTGATTTTCGGGAAGTTCGAAGTTGATTTAAAAAGATAATTCTCAATTCAGAAGCTTTAAGTTGGAAGAGTTGACCGAAGATTGACTTTTGAGTAAACGACCTCAGAACTGGGATTTGAAGGTTCCTACAGGTTCTTGAGGTGATTTCAGACTTGGGCGCATATCTGGGTTGAGTATCGAATGGTCCGGGGGCAATTCGCCGCATATTGTTGAAAGTTGCATTTGGAAGGTTTTCGAATTTGCTAAGTTTGACTTAGAGTGAAATTTGGTGTTATCGGGCTCCGAGAGGTATTCCGGGACCTTGGATAGGTTCATTTAGTTATTGGACTTATGTGTGAAGTTTGGTCATGATCCGGAATGTAAGTGTGATTCGGACGCGTTCGGCGAAGTTTGAATATTTGAAAGTTAAGAGGAGGTTTTGATCATCGATACGTGATTTTGATGTTATTCATGGAGTTTCGAGCCTTTGGACAAGTTTGGATAAGGTATTGGGACTGGCTTGTATGATTGGACGGGGTCCCGGGGGCCTCGTCTGTGTTTCAGGATGGTTTCGAACCATTTCCCTTTGTTTTATGATTTCTAGTTTTTGGTGTCAATGGTGAGCATCACGATCGCGGAGAAAGACTCACGATCGGCGCAGTGTTGTTTCGGAGCTGGGAAGAATTGTTCTTCATATCGTGGCTAGGGGCTCACGATCGCGGTGGTTGGTCTGGGTGTTCTTCGTGTTCTCGTGATGAGGATCGCGAACACGGTGTGTTTTGGGGTTGGTCTTGTTTAAAATGTTGTTCATCGTGATCGGGTGGTCGTGTCTACGATGGCGGAAGGCAATTTCTGAGGATCGAAGGCTTGGCCTTTGCGTTCGCGGAGCTAATCTCGGGTTCGCGTAGGTCTAGGTTGCGTTGGTCGTGATCGCATGAGGTCTCTCGTGATCGCGAAGGAGGAAATCCAGCGGTGGCAGTGTTGGCCTTCACGATCACGAGGGTGTTTCCGCAATCGCAAATAAGAAGTACCTGGGCAGAATATAATTTAGAAAATCGGGAATTTTCTCATTTTTATCTCATTTTCTCTTTTGGAGCCGATTTTGGGGTGAGTTTGGAGAGCGATTTCCTCAACTTATTGAAAGTAAGTGTTTCTAACCAACTTTTTATTATATTTCATGAACGTGTATGGATTTTGACATAAAATTTGATAGATATTGGGGGGTTTTGGAAGAAAATCTAGAAATGATATTTTGGATTTTGACAACGAAATTGGATATGAAATTGGAAATAAATTATATATTTGAGTTCTTGGTGTAATGGATAGTATTTATCTTCGAGAATTTTCGGAATCCGGGCGCATGGGCCCGGGGGTTGACTTTTCCTGTGGAGTTGGGAATTGTTTAAAATGTTAAATTACGAGTCTTTGGATATATTTTGATTTGTTTGCACGTTATTTGACTAGTTTCGGATCGTTTGGCAATGGTTGGAGTGTGAGAGAGGCGTTGGAGGCGGTTGTTGAATTTTCGAGCGAGGTAAGTCTCCAGTCTAACCTTGTGAGAGGAATTTACCATGTAGGTGCTATATTTGTTATGTGATACGTGTTATGGGAGCTACGCATGTATGAGGTGACGAGTGTCTGCGTGTATGTTAGATTTTTTATCATGTACGGATAGACTTAGACCCACACCGTGTTTTAACTGTATTACTTGAGTTATCCTAGCTTGTTTAACTGTTTTAATTTATATTTTTGCCTGAGACTAGACTGGCAGTAGAGTATCAGACTTGCTATTTTAGATACTTGATGAGCTACTTGATTAGTCGTGGAGATTTTATTTTCCCTTTATGGATTTTGTGTGCGTTGTGCGTATTCGTCCCAAAGTTTTATTAAATTTTAAAACTCACAATTTTACACTTCGTCCCAAAGTAGGGGTGGGCATTGGTTGGTTTGGTTCGGTTTTGTAGAAGTTCGGTTCGATTTATTCGGTTTTCGATTTGTGATTTTAATAACCAAAACTGAATCATAATAACTTTGGTTCGGTTCTGTTTATTTTGGTATTTGGACACAAGTTGCAGCAATCACATGAGTGGAAGTAAGTCTTGCTTTTCTTGAAAATCACAGGTTGCTTTTGTTCTAAAATTAGCTTTGGTGATTGTTCTACTGTGGATGCAACTGAAAAAGGTGACCTCAAAATTAAATCCAAGAATTATTTTGAAGAAATAATCTCAGATGTGCTATATGTTCCGGCTTTAAAAAGTAACTTGTTGAGTGTTGGTCAATTGCAAGAAAATGGATATTTTCTTATGATTGGAAATGGTGTTTGTGATATTTATAGCCCTACGAGAGGTGCTATAATTGTTGTAAAAACGAGTTCAAACAGATTGTTTCCCTTGAATACTGAGAGTACTCAATCTTGTTTGAAGGCAAAAATAAAAGATTCTTCATGGTTGTGGCATTTTAGATACGGCCACTTGGGTTTTGGTGGACTAAAGACACTTCATCAGAAGAATATGGTGTCTGTACTTTCAAAAATTGATATTCCATCTCAAATATGTGAGGAATGTGTTGTTAGCAAACAACATCGCAATCAATTTCCAACGAGCACTTCTTGGAGGGCAAAGAAGGTGTTGGAATTAATTCACTATTTGTGGCCCTATAAATCCAACATCAAATGGAGGTAAACATTATTTCATCATATTTATTGATGATTTTAGCTGAAATACTTGGGTGTAATTTTTACAGGAGAAAGCTGAAGCGTTTAGAGATTTTTAAGAAGTTCAAAGTACTGGTTGAAAAGGAAGCTGATTCTCATTCGGCCTTTGCAATGCACCTGCCACATTTCAAAGGTGCATAATGGCCATATTCACAAACATGGTGGAAGATATCATGGAGATATTCATGGATGACTTCTCGGTAGTGGGAAATTCATTCGATGAGTGCTTAGCCAATCTGACCCGTGTATTAAAAAGGTGCATCGAGATGAATCTTGTGCTTAACTGGGAGAATTGCCATTTCATGGTACAAGAAGGGATCGTCTGGGGGAACTTGGTGTCGAGTAAAGGAATTGAGGTG
>ML254755.1:8504-51003 GCA_005239495.1 Nicotiana undulata | reverse complement strand
ACAGAACTCTTGAAGATATGGCTAGAACCATGCTTCTTTCTAGAAAACTACCCCATAGCTTCTATGTTGAAGCAATAAACAGTGCATGCTACATAATAAATAGATGCATGGCCAGACCACTGGTAGAGAAAAATACTTATGAATTACTTAAAGGGAGAAAGCCCAACATATCCCACCTCAGGGCTTTTGGATGCAAGAGCGTTGTGCACAACAATGGCAAAGATTCCCTAGGTAAATTCGATCCCAGAAGTGATGTGGAAGTATTATTGGTATATTTATCACACAACAAATCTTATAAAGTATACAATAAAAGAACTATGTGTGTAGAAGAGTGTGTGCATGTTTTCTTTGATGAAACTAACACTCTTTCTGAGAGACAGAAACTAGAAGATGAGGAGCTTGGACTGGTCAGAAGCAGTGATTAAACTGAAGCAAACATGGAAGATTTGAAGGACCATCATCCAATTGAAACTAAGATTCTAGAGCTAAAATATGAAAATTTTAAATTAAAGCTAGGATCTTGTAAAAAGATTGTNAAGAACTTGGCAAAGTCAAACATGAACTAGATCGAACTTGTAAATGGAATAAATCATCTAATGCCTTGACATGGCTTCAAGAGAATCATAGTAGCAACCGGAGAGGTCTTGGCTTTGGGGGTCAATTGCCCAAGTGGGATCCCAAAAGCAAGTATCTCACTCTTCCTGAAAATAAAATCTGCACCCACTGTGGTAAGATTGGTCACTACAAAATTGAGTGTACTGCAAAAGAGCAGGCGAGCCGGAAAAATGAGAAGTTTGTTAAAAAGAAAAATTGGCACCAAATTGGGCCAGAAAAAAAATTAATTCATCCATTCTCTCATAGAAAAGGACCCAAACTAGCTTGGGCTCTTAAAACTAACCCCTGATTTTCTTTTGAAGGTACAAGTGAGAAGAAGCAGCCAAATTTGGTTTTTGAATAGTGGATGCTCAAAGCATATGATAGGGAACACGGAAGAATTCTTTTAACTTGAAAACCTCAAAGGAGGAAATGTCTCCTTTGAAAATGGAAAGAAAGGTGAAATTAAAATTTGACTGCGAGATTGTGTTTTGATTGATCGAATGTGACGAGAAGGGTTTACTTGAGATTTAACAAGGACTAATGGGTGTTTGATTTTTGACTTGATATAGTTTGTTCAGGCTTATGCAGTGTATAGATGTGAAGTTCGGGTCTTGTAGTAAATTCCCCATGTTGAAAAGCGGATTCTGTGGGTTACGGACTAAGGTTAAAGTAATGATCTTCCGTTATATTATGTTGTCAGGCCTATATAGAATAGGACGACGTGATCACCCCCGGGTATGTGCATGGTAAGGTTACACGGCGGTTTGACGTCTTAGGAACAACTCTTGGTACGTTCGAGGACGAACGTATATTTAAGTGGGGGAGAATATAACGACCCGAACGGTCGTTTTGAGCATTTGCATTTCGCTCGGTAGTTTGGGGGCACGAGTAGCTTCGTATGATGCATTAGGACTTGTGTGCAAAATTTGAGTTAAATCTGAGTTTATTTGATATGTTGGTGCGACTATTTTGAAGTCGAAAGTTCGATAGTTCGTTTAGTTTGATTTGAGGCGTGTTTCATCGTTTAAATGTTGTTATGCATGATTTGAGGCCTTGAGTTGGTCCCTATTATGTTATGGGATTTGTTAGTACGGGGTCCCGAGGGGCTCAGGTGAGTTTCAGATAGGTTTGGGCTGCATTGTGCTCAATTCTTTTATATTTCGACGTTGTTTTTTCAAGCATAAATGATATCATATTGAACAATTGAGCTCCGATTTATTTTTTAATTGAAGCATTAGGTCCGTAACGTAATTACAGACCCGTGGAAAAAAAATCATCGAATTTGGACATTATATAAGTATTTTTTGGTCATATCACTAACAATTAGATTGCCTGATTTTTGAGATTAATTTGGAAATTGCCACATGACGTCGTATTTTAAAATCTTCACTATTTACAAATATTGAAACAAAAATATCTCCTTCATTATAAGGTCAAATTGAGTGATTCAAAAGCCTAACTTGACTATAGTTTCACAAAGAATCTATTGGAGGCATCAAAAGAGAGTTTCGGGAATTTTTGGCACGAGAAACGAGACAGAATAGCTGGCAAAAAAATATATAAAACAAGGATTTTTTCATTCGGTCATATTTTTAGTTGGGGAGCTCGGATTTGAGATATTTTCACCATAGGGATTGGGGAAATTATTCTCTACTTGGTTTTGGTTATATTTCATGAATCCATCTTTGTTCTTGGGATTTGATTGATGATTTCAAAGTGAAATTGAGGGACTTAGGGCTTGAGTTTTGGAGAGTTTTAAGTGAGGATTTGGAAGACCAAACGGAGTCGATTTTGATGAATTTTATAAGGTTAAATTCAGGAGAGGACGAGGTTTATTATTCTTCCATTTTTTACTGTTATCGAGACCTGGGCCCAGGGATCGGGTTTTGGCCAATTTCTATTTTTTTGCATATTTTATAGTTTTTATTGTGGAATTCGATTCTTTAGCACATGTTAATGGTATTAATCTGATTATGGTGAGATTTTGAGCTTTTGGAGACCGAGTCAAGAGACGAGGGCATCCCGGAGTAGGATTTTACGCGGTTAAGGTAAGTAATAGTTTTAACTCTGGCTTTGAGGGTATAAACCTAGAAAATTTGATATCGTGTGACTGTTCGGAGGTGATAACCAAGCTAGGTGACGGACGTGTGGGTGTATACTTCGAGGATTGAGACCTGGTCCGTCCCGTGAGTCCCGTGAGGCCTCATGGCCATCATCTGTGTTTACGTAGTTACATGTTGTTGAACTTGTCTGCCTTTATGTTAGAGAACATGCTTAGGCTTTATTCATGCTCACATTATTTGTACTATGTCATAGAAATTATTGTACATGTGTACCTCTGTTTCTATTATTTGTATATATGCTGTGATATTTGATTTGGGTTGTGTCCCCTTATTTGTCGATGATGGTGAGGCTAGTGAGGTACATTATTGAGTGAGGTCGAGGGTCTGGTTGTGTGGATATTAATACCATAGTGCGTGAGTTGTCCGCGTAGCGTGTGAGTTGATCGTGCGGGTTCAGATACTGATACCATAGTGCGTGAGTTGTCTGTGCTTAGTGTTTGGGCTTTGGGAGCCCCTCCGGAGTCTGTACATACCCCCAGTGAGCGCAGAGTGTTGAGTGTATTGAGATTTAAGTGTTGAGTGTTGAGTGCGAGTGATGTGTGATGGAGTTACATTGCTGTGAGGTTGCATTTACTCTTGTTGTTGTATCATTTATATGTTAAATTTCTTTGTAGCATTTACTGAGTAATGGAATTTACCTTTTTATTTCTGTTTATTTTGTGAAACTAAATAATTGGACTGTCTAACTTAGCTCCTCACTACTGCTCAATTCCTTAGTTATTTCTGTTACTACTGAGTAGGTTGTACTCATACTACACCTTGCACTTCACGTGCAGATCCAGGTTAGTTAGAGCGCGGCGATCATTGAGTTCAGGCCGACTATTTGTGGAGACTGCAAGGTAGTTGCCAGCGTCCGCAGGACCTTGTTACTCATTTTATCATTTATTCTTTTAGACAATACTATATCTTAGTTCATAGTTTTTGACGCTCATGACTTGGTGACACCCCGATGTTTGGGACTCGTTTCCGTAGTTTATATTACCTATATTTGGAGTTGATTTAGCGTATGAGAAATTTAAATGTTGAAAATGTTTTATTAAATTCTTATAATTTATTTAGTAGTAATATTTTGGGAAGTAGACTTGCCTAGTAACACGATAGGCGCCATCATGACCATGTTTGGATTTTTGGTCGTGACAAGGTGGTATCAGAACATAGGTTACATAGGTCTCACGAGTCATGAGCAAGTTTAGTAGAGTCTTGCGGATCGGTACGTAGACGTCAGTACTTATCTTCGAGAGGCTGTAGAACCTTTACGAATTTTTCACAATCTTGAATTCTTAACATGCAATACTTATTCAGCTTGAAGTGTAACTCTTTGAATTCCTTACATGCATTCGTATGTGCACATGAGCGCTCGGTATCAGCTTTGCATCAACGGCTTCCCACTTTATGGTTGAGGTGTAAGATGTGATTGCGGCGTGCTGATGACAGACTAGTCTAGAGAACTTGAGGTCGTATTTTCTCTCTAGCTGGAGCGCAAAGATTTCCATTGTGTGAGCACGTGCTTATATGTCCGTTGGTGTCCCGATTATTGGGATCTGTTATTTGATGCCTATGTGGCGAGTATGATTTGATTGCGAGATTGTATTTTGATTGATCGAATGTGACGAGAAGGGTTTACTTGAGATTTAGCAAGGACTAATGGGTGTTTGATTTTTGACTTGATATAGTTTGTTCAGGCTTATGCAGTGTATAGATGTGAAGCTCGGGTCTTGTAGTAAATTCCCCATGTTGAAAATCGGATTATGTGGGTTACGGACTAAGGTTAAAGTAATGATCTTCAGTTATATTATGTTGTCAGGCCTATATGGAATAGGACGACGTGATCACCCCTGGGTATGTGCATGGTAAGATTACAGGGCAGTTTGACGTCTTAGGAACAACTCTTGGCACGTTCGAGGACGAACGTATATTTAAGTGGGGGAGAATATAACGACCCGAATGGTCGTTTTGAGAGTTTTAATTTCGCTCGGTAGTTTGGGGGCACGAGTAGCTTCGTATGATGCATTAGGACTTGTGTGCAAAGTTTGAGTTAATTCGGAGTTAATTTGATATGTTTTGGTGCGACTATTTTGAAGTCGAAAGTTCAATAGTTTGTTTAGTTTTATTTGAGGCGTGTTTCATCGTTTAAATGTTGTTATGCATGATTTGAGGCCTTGAGTTGGTCCCTGTTATGTTTTGGGATTTGTTAGTACGGGGTCCCGAGGGGCTCGGGTGAGTTTCAGATAGGTTTGGGCTGCATTGTGCTCAATTCTTTTATATTTCGGCGTCGTTTTTTCAAGCATAAATGATATAATATTGAACAATAGAGCTCCGATTTATTTTTTAATTGAAGCATTAGATCCGTATCGTAATTACAGACTCGTGGCAAAAAGAATCATCGAATTTTGACATCATATAAGTATTTTTTGGTCATTTCACTAAGAATACATTGCCTGATTTTTCAGATTAGTTATGAAATTGCCACTGACGTCGTATTTTAAAATCTGCAATATTTACAAATATTGAAACCAAGATATCTCCTTCAGTATAAGGTCAAATTGAGTGATTCAAAAGCCTAACTTGACTAGAGTTTCACAAAGAATCTATTGCAGGCATCAAAAGCGAGTTTTGGGAATTTTTGGCACGAGAAACGAGACAGAATAGCTGGCAGAAATATATATAAAACAAGGATTTTTTCATTCGGTCATATTTTTAGTTGGGGAGCTCGGATTTGGGAGATTTTCACTATAGGGATTGGGGTAATTATTCTCTACTTGGTTTTGGTTATATTTCATGAATCCATCTTTGTTCTTGGGATTTGATTTATGATTTCAAAGTGAAATTGAGGGACTTAGGGCTTGAGTTTTGGAGAGTTTTAAGTGAGGATTTGGAAGACCAAATGGAGTCAATTTTGATGAATTTTATATGGTTAGAGTCGGGAGAGGACGAGTTTTATTATTCTTCAATTTTTTACTATTATGGAGACGTGGGCCCAGGGATCGGGTTTTGGCCAATTTCTATTTTTTGGCATATTTTATAGCTTTTATTGTGGAATTCGATTCTTTAGCACATGTTAATGGTATTAATTTGATTATGGTGAGATTTTGAGCTTTTGGAGACCGAGTCCAGAGACGAGGGCATCCCAGAGTAGGATTTTACGCGGTTAAGGTAAGTAATAGTTTTAACTCTGGCTTTGAGGGTATAAACCCGGAAAATATGATATCGTGTGACTGTTCGGAGGTGATAAACACGCTAGGTGACAGACGTGTGGGTGTATACTTCGAGGATTGAGACCTGGTCCGTCCCGTGAGTCCCGTGAGGCCTCATGGCCATCATTTGTGTTTACGTAGTTACTTGTTGTCTAACTTGTCTGCCTTTATGTTAGAGAGCATGCTTAGGCTTTATTCATGCTCACATTATTTGTACTAAGTCATAGAAATTATTGTACATGCTTACCTCAGTCTCTATTATTTGTATATATGCTGTGATATTTGATTTGGGTTGTGTCCCCTTATTTGTCGATGATGGTGAGGCTAGTGAGGTACATTATTAAGTGAGGCCGAGGGCCTGGTTGTGTGGATATTAATACCATAGTGCGTGAGTTGTCCGCGTAGCGTGTGAGTTGATCGTGCGGGTTCAGGTACTGATACCATAGTGCGTGAGTTGTCCGCGTAGCACGGGAGTTGACCGTGCGGATCAAGGTATTGATATGATGGAACATGAGTTGTTCGTTCTTAGAGCTTGGGCTTTGGGAGCCCCTCCGGAGTCTGTACACACCCCGAGTGAGCGCAGAGTGTTGAGTGTGTTGAGAGGTGAGTGCGAATGTTGCGTGATGGAGTGACATTGTTGTGAGGTTGCATTAACTTTTGTTGTTGTTGTTGTTGTATTTATCTGTTAAATTTCTTTGTAGGATTTACTGAGCTATTGAATTTACCTGTTTATTTTGTTTATTTTGTGAAAATAAATAATTGGACTATAAATCTTAGCTCGTCATAACTTATCAGTTCCTTAAATATTTCTGTTACTACTGAGTTGGTAGCACTCATATTACACATTTCACTTCATGTGAAAATCCAGGTTCGTTAGAGCACGGCGATCATTGAGTTCAGGCCGGCTATTTGTGGAAACTACAAGGTAGCTGCCAGCGTCCGCAGGACCTTGTTACTCTGTTTATCATTTATTCTTTTAGACAGTACTATATCTTTGTTCATAGGTTTAGACGCTCATGACTTGGTGATACCCTGATATTTGGGACTCGTTTACGTAGTTTATATTACCTATATTAGGTGTTGATTTAGCATATGAGAAATTTAAATGTTGAAAATATTTTATTAAATTCTTATAATCGATATAGTAGTAATATTTTGGGAAGTAGGCTTGCCTAGCAACACGATAGGCTCCATCATGACCATGTTTGGATTTTGGGTCGTGACAGTGTCGCATATCACAGTACAGTGCGAAGACAAATTCATTTCCAGAGTTTTCATAGATGGGGGCTCAAGTCTCAATATATGTCTGTTGACTACTTTGAAAAGATTCAGTAAAGGTTTGTATGAAATACTAGCAGGAACTATGAACATGAAAGCATTCGATGAGTCTCGAATGGCCACAATCGGAGAAACCAACCTTTGTTTACAAATAGTCCCAACTTGATTTAATATTTAGTTCCAAGTGCTCGATATATTTGCGTCATACAATCTGATGTTGGGACGACCTTGGATACACGTTGCTGGGGCCGTAGCCTCCACTTTGCATCAGGCTGTGAAGTTTGAATGGAAACATCAACAAGTGGTCATTCATGGAGACGAGATTAACCCTATCTACACCAACCATACTGTTTCAGTTGTGGAGAATAGGAGGAAGTTGGGTGGAGAAACTTACCACCGCAATGAGAGTGTTAAGGCAATCGAGAAGATGGAGTAACAAAATAGAGAGCATATTTGCATGGGCAGGATATCAATTTGGTAAATTGCTCGGAAAGAATCTCCATGGTATCGCCAAACCAATACAACTAAAGCATCACAACACAACCTTTGGACTTGGATATCAGTATACCTGGCACGAATATCGGAATTGGTCGCCACCATAGCGCGATCCTTATTACCCTCTAGAGCAATCGATACAGCATTTGAGCCAATCCTTCCATCATGCTGATATGATGTTGGTATCTGAAGAAGATGAAATTCTAGATGGTTTTCTGTTCTTAGAAGATGATGATATGGACTATATCGTAATAGTTTAGGAGGATGAGGAGGAAGGCCTGGTTATCCAGACCGTGCATGTCACGACCCAAATCCTAATTTAGGTCGCGATGGCGCCCAACGGCAGGGTTAGGCAAGCCGATATAAGTTTCACTAAGTGATACCTGTCCAATTCGATCAAACAAGTCGATAATTACCAGTTTAAAACAACTAACATAATACTAGCCTTGAGTGAAGGAAAAATCATAGTAAATACAAGGCCGAAATAAAACATATACATAGATATACAATCTAAAACCCAAAAATACATATACCGCGTGTGTGCCAGGAACTAGTGTCACGATTGTCATGGGCAACTACTGAATATACAATGACAACAACATATACAGGGTCTCAGTCTGAATGGAATTGACAGAGAGCATAACAAAAGAAATTCCAGGGTGCTGCTAGGAAATCGCCAGGAAAGCAGCTCACCGTGAAGTATGACCACGCTATCGATATCTAGCACCGGCCTGAAAATCAGATGGACCAGCCTCCGGACCTGTACAGTCAAGTACAAAAAGGAAAGAAAGTGCAACATGAGTACATATATATAAATATGTACCCAGTGAGTATCCCGTCTAAACTCGAAGAAGTAGTGACGAGAGGTCGACTAGATACTCCCTAAGGTTCAGTAACATAATATAGAACGAGATAAGGCTAAAGAAATAGGCATGCGAAAAATTAACAGCAAGTATAGGAACACATAATGTAATACAAGTAAGAGCACCAAGCACCAATTCCTCTTTATTCAACCATACCTGACCAATACTGACATATGTGAACCAGACTCAAGTATACATGTATCGACACGGACAAGACAACCCACCGGAGTCATAGGGTAGGTCATAGGGACTTAGGTCATAAGCTCCCCACGATCGCGAATCATACCTGTGACTCGTGTGCTGACTCGATAATAGTAATAAGCTCCCCACGATCGCGAATCATACCTGCGACTCGTGCGCTGACTCGATAATAGTAATAAGCTCCCCACGATTGTGAATCATACCTACGACTCGTGTGCTGACTCGATAATAATAAGCTCCCAACGATCGCGCATCATACCTGCGACTCGTGTGATGACTCGATAATAATAAGCTCCCCACAATCGCGCACCATACCTACGACTCGTGTGCTGACTTAATAATAGTAATAAGCTCCCCACGATCGCGCATCATACCTGCAACTCGTGTGCTGACTCGATAATAGTAATAAGCTCCCCACGATCGCGCATCATACCTGCGACTCGTGTGCTGACTCGATAATAATAGTATTTACATATAGGTACCTACGGGTACCGACTCGACCGTGAACTCAACAGGACTGTGTCAATATCATATCACTGATAGCCAATTAGGATTTTGCATCATCATATTCTTACCTCTCCAATGTCATTTCAACAGTAAACACAATTTATATTGCACACAATGGTTCAAATAAGGCACGAAATGGCATACTCATGGGTCCTACGGCTACCCGACATAGCAATATAGTTTCCACGTACGGACTCTCATCACTTGGTACGTACGCGGCCCCCTCAACATGTACACATAGCAAATAAGGAACCTACGGGGACATTTCCTCCTTATGAGTTTGGAAAGGAGACTCACCTCGATAAAATCACTCCTCGGACCAAGGACCAGATCAAAAGATGCACCCGAAACTCCAAAATTACTCTTGACGGTTCACAACTAGCCAAACATAGCATAATTGAATCAATATAAGGTTCAAGAAGGAGAACTATCAAGAATTCCTAAAATTTTAACATTCTTGACATTTTTAGGAATTTCGACCCCGGGCCCACACGTTTGGATTTCAAAGATTCTTGAAGAATTGAATTACCCGAAGCCGAAGGGTCGTAATTAAATAATTTATTTAGGAATTTATGGCTAAAAATGAAGTTTCACTATTTTCCCAAAACCCCACATTTTTCTATCAATTTCTATGAATTTTAAGATAATTGGAAGAGAATTTTATTTGAATTTGATGTTAAAAAGTCATGAAAACGGACTAGAAATTACTTACCTTGAAGAATTTGAACTTGGGAAGCCCTTTCCCTAGCTTGGAGGAGCTCTAATGGAGGTTGGGAGTTGAGGAGTGAAGAAGAAACCTAAAATTGGGCATTTAAATACTGCCCAGAAAAGTCCTCTCTGCGATCGCCAAAGTGGGCCTGCGATCGCATAAGCCAACTGGCCATACCTCTGCGATCGCGGCAGAGGTCTTGCGATCGCGAAGAGCAACCCTGCCCGGCCCAGCTGCGGCAATATGCGATCGCATAGGTAAGCCTGCGATCGCGAAGGTTTGGAACCCAGAACACTGCGATCGCGGAGGGGAGGCTGCGATCACAGTGAACAATCACTAGCCCAAGAAAATCCTTTTTCGTGACCGCAACCCTCCTTCTGCGATCGCAGAGAAGGAAACCAGATAGCAGATTTTCTAGTTTTTCCAACTTAGCTTCCGGGGTCTAAAACACCCCCGAGCCACTCATGACCCCATCCAAAACCACCGGCAAGTCTGTATTCATGATACGGACTCACTCGAACTTCCGGAGCATGAAAAACAAAAACGGAACTCAAAATCGAACCCCAAAACCAAATTATCCAAACATAAAAATGTAAGAACTCTAGAATCCATTACATTGCGCCGAACGTGTCGATACAATTCAGAATGACCCCAAATTTTGCAGACAAGTCATAAATGACTATACGGAACTATTGCCGATCCCGAAATTCCATTCCGACTCCGATAGCATGAAGTCTCGTTCCAGGCCAAATTCTAAACTTAAGAAAATCCTGATTTCCATTTTGGGTGCCGAAATGCTCCCGGGTCATCAGAAACCTGAGCCGAACATACGCCCAAGTTTGAAATCATCATACTGAGCTACTAGAGCTGTCAGAACTCGATTCTGAGGTCGTTTGCTCAAAAAGTTGACCGAAGTCAAACTTGGCCAAATAGACCAACCTTAAGGAACCAAGTGTTCCTAAACCACTCAAATCATTTCCAAATCCCGAATCAACCGCTCCCACGAGTCATAAAGCACGAATAGACTCTATGGAAAGTTTCATTTAAGGAAACGGGACCCTGATACGCAAAACGACCAGTTGGGTCATTATAGTGCAGAAGGAAGTTGTCCTCAGGTACTGGACCGCCACACCATCAAGGGCCCACCGAGTTTCGGGGTAGCCTGGGTTCTAACATCACTCACTTTGAAAACAATTTTTTTATGAGCATTTTAAAGGGATTTTTTAGTATTTTGTAATTTTACTTTGAAATAATTGTTTGAATCGTTAAAAATCCCTTTTGTTTGACATTTTGGTACTTATCAATGGTTTGCTACTTTATTATTTATTATTAACCTTTACATTTTTTTTCTTTACAACATTACTATTTCTTATCTTGATGAACCAACAACTGTGACATATAATGAGACAACGCAACATAAGGATAGTGACTCAGACGAAATAGACGAAGAGGATATTATAACCTGAGGAAATTGCCAGAGACGTGGACAATTTTGAGAACAAGCCTAAGTCCAATCTGGAAAAAATCGAGATAGTCAACTTGGGAGATTCCGAAATAGTCAAGGAAACCTGCATAAGCATGAACTTGTCACCATCATAAAAACAATAATACACCCGTTTCCTGAAAGAATATGAAGATATTTTTGCATGTTCTTATGATGATATGACTAGTTTGAGCACATATATAGTGGATAATAAACTACCTACCAATCTAATGTGTCCGCCGGTAAAGCACAAGCTCAGAAAGTTCAAGCAAGATATGAGTTTTAAAATAAAAGAAGAAGTCACCAAGCAGATCAAAGCTAAGGTTCTCAAAGTGGTTGAATATTCAACCAGGTTGGCTAACATCGTGCCAATTCCGAAGAAGGATGGAAAAGTCAGAGTGTGTGTCGATTATCAGGATTTAAACAAAGCAAGTCCCAAAAATGATTTCTCGTTACCCAACATATACATACTGATCGATAATTGTGCCAAGCATGAACTCCAGTCTTTCATGGATTGCTTCGCGGGACATCACCAGATTTGGATGGATGAAGAAGATGCCGAGAAGACAACTTTTATTACACCATGAGGGGTGTACTGCTATAAAATGATGTAATTTGGTCTGAAGAATTCTTGGGCCACTTATATGAGAGCCATGACAATTATTTTCCACGACATGATACACAAGGAAATAGAATTATATGTGGAAGACATCATCATCAAATCAAAGAAGGGTACAAATCACAGCAGACTTGAGAAATCACTTTGATCGGCTTCGAAGGTATAATCTATAACTGAACCCGCAAAATGTGCCTTCAGGGTCTCTGCCGGAAAGTTGTTAGGATTCATCGTCAACCACCGAGGAATAGAACTAGACTCGTCAAAGGTCAAGGCTATCAAGGATTTTCCACCTCCAAAGAACAAAAAAGACGTGATGAGTTTATTGGGGCGTCTCAATTCCATCATCCTCTTCATTTTGCAATCGACCGTGATTTGTGGGAAAAATGTTAAAGAAGGATGCTGCAAAAAGTTGGACGAAAGACTACCAGAAAGCTTTTGACAGAATCAAGGAATATTTGTCCACACCACCAGTCCTGGTTCCGCCGGAACCTGGTGGAGCACTGCTACTCTATATGTCCGTACTAGATGGATCTTTCAGTTGTGTTTTGGGACAACATGACAAGACGGGAAGGAAAGAGCCGGCCATATACTAATTGAGTAAGAAGTTCACACCCTATGAAGCATGATACTCTTTGCTCGAACGCACCTGTTGTGCTCTGACATGGATAGCTTAGAAACTGAAACACTACTTCTATGCCTATACCACATATCTCATATCAAGGATGGATCATTTGAAGTACATTTTCCAGAAACCCATGCCTACAGGGAAGCTGAAAAAATGGCAGATACTATATAGTGAATTTGACATCGTCTATGCGACTCAAAAGGCGGTTAAGGGACAAGCATTAGCAGATCATCTTGCAAAAAATCCTGTAAGAGGAGAATACAAACCACTAAAAATATATTTTCACGATGAAGAAGTATCATTTGTAGGAGAACATATCGTCGAAGCCTACGACGGATGGGGAATGTTTTTCGGTAGAGCCGCAAATTTCAAAGGAGTGGGTATTGGAGTTGTTTTGGTGTCAGAGATAGGTCAACATTATCCGGTATCTGCAAAACTAAGATTTCCGTGCACCAATAACATGGCAAAATATGAGGCTTGCATCTTGGGGCTCAATTTGGCCATTACATGAATATCCAAGAATTACTGGTAATGGGTGATTCAGATCTTCTGGTACATCAGTTTCTACGAGAGTGGGCTACAAATAATACCACGATATTACTATATCTATATCATGTGCAAGAGTTGATGAAGAGATTCACAAAGATAGAGTTCAGACATGTCCCGAGAATCCAAAATGAGTTCGCAGACGCGCTGACCACTTTGTCCTCCATGATACAACACCCGGATAAGAATTTCATCGATCCTATTCCGGTAAAGATTCATAATCAGCTAGCTTATTGCGCTCACGTTGAAGAAGAAACATATGGCAATCCTTGGTTCCATAATATCAAAGAATACTTAGCAAAAGGAGAGTACCCGGATCATGCAAATCATACTCAGAAACGCACACTCCGAAGATTATCCAACCATTTCTTCCAGAGTGGAGGAATTTTGTACAGAAGGACTTCAGACCTAGGGTTATTACGGTGCGTCGGTGCTAAAGAAGCTTCCAAACTACTCAAAGAGATACACGATGGAACTTTCGGACCACACATGAACGATTTTGTTTTAGCCAAGAAGATACTGAGAGCAAGATATTTTTGGATGACTATGGAATCAGATTGCATTAGGTGTGTCCAGAAATGTCATATGTGCCAAATACATGCAAATATGATATGGGTGCCACCAAAAACTCAATGCAACAAGTGCACCTTCGTCTTTTGCTTCTTGGGGAATAGATGTCATTGGTCCAATCAAGCCCACCGCTTCAAACGGGCACATGTTCATTTTAGTGGCCATAGACTACTTTATAAAATGGGTTGAAGCTACATCTTACAAAGCTTTAACTAAGAAAGTCGTCATAGATTTTGTCAAAGATCGTATTTTTTGCCGATTCGGGGTGTCGGTTTCCATCATCACCGAGAACGCCGCCAATCTCAAAAATGACTTAATGAAAGCTATGTGCAAAACCTTCAAAATCAAGCATAAGAATTCCATAGCATACCGACCGCAAATGAATTGAGTCATGGAGGCCACCAACAAGAATATCAAAAAAATATTGAGAAAGGTGGTAGAAAATCACAAGTAGTGGCACGAGAAATTACCATTTGCCTTATTGGGATATCGTACCACAGTACGCACATCAATCGGGGCAACTCTTTACTTGTTGGTCTACGGTAGTGAAGTTGTCATTCCTTCCGAGGTCGAGATTCGTTGCTTAAGAATTATAAAAGAAGTTGAACTTAGTGATGCAAAATGGATAAGAAGATGCTACGAGCAATTAGCTCTCACTGACGGGAAAAGAATGAACGCAGTGTGCCATGGTCAACTTTATCAGAACAGAATTTCCAGAGCATTCAACAAAAGTGTCAAACCCATAAAGTTCACACAAGGGAAGCTTGTGCTGAAGCGGATCTTCCCACACTAAGATGAAGCCAACGAAAATTTTCACCCAATTGGCAAGCGCCCTAAATGGTTCACAGAGTACTAACAGGAGGAGCACTTATACTCGCAGAAATGGACGGAGAAATTTGACCAAAACCCATGAATTCGGACACAGTCAAGAGATACTATGTTTAGATTGTTTACATTTCTTCATTCGATGTAATTGAACTACACTTGACATGATTCCCGTTTAAGAGGGGATACTTAGGAAGCCCTGTGGGTTTGGTCACAATTCAATAAAATTTTAATGTTTCCCATAATTAGAAACTGGGGCAAAAATTTGAGGAGAACCCTCAAAATTCCTAAGCAAGTCCAGCCAGCTTCGTCATATGCAGAACGGTCAAAGAATCGCCTAGTAAACTGGGGCAGAATTTTGAGGAGGACCCTCAAAATTCTAATGCAAGGAAGTCGCAATGTGTCTAAATGTGTCACAGTCATTGGTTCATTATTTGATATTGCACACTACTGTGTTTAAATAACTACATTCATCATATGCACGCATATTTCCTCAAAAACAATATTTTATGAAACAGCCAGATGCTACCCATGGTAACTCGAGTAGGATTTAGATACAGAGCAAAGAAAAGCAAGCAGGCGAAGGCACGAACCAACCTTCCCCGTAGAACTCATGATTTTTCTTTGAATGCAGGAACAAGGAATACTCGCAAATACGTGCACACCTCAGAATCACTATCTTCAAAATGATAAAGCTGCCAAACGCAAACATATCTCCAGATAATAAATAATATGCTATAACTTAAATTTGTTCATTGCCTGAGACTAAGCATTATCTCCATTTTGCATGAGGCTACGCCCTGCCTCCTTAATTGTATAAGTTTAAGCACTGCCTTCCCTTGCATGAGACTAATCATTGTCTCAATTTTGCATGAGGCTAAACCATGCCTCTTTAATTGCATAAGGCTAAGCACTGCCTTCCTCTGCATGAGACTAATCATTGTCTCTATTTTTCATGAGGCTAAGCCTTGCCTTTTTAATTGCATAAGGCTAAGCATTGCCTTCCCCTGGATGAGACTGAGCATTGTCTCCATTTTGGCATGAGTCTAAGACCTACCTCCTTAATTGCATAAGGCTAAGTACTGCCTTCCCCTGCATGAGGCTAAGCATTGTCTCCGTTTTTGCATGAAGCTAAGACATGCCTCCTTAATGACATAAGGGTAAGCATTGCCTTCTGCTGCATGAGACTAAGCATTTTCTCCATTTTTGCATGAGGCTAAGACCTGCCTCCTTAATTACATAAGGCTAAGCACTACCTTCCCCTGCATGAGACTAAGCATTGTCTCCATTGTTTCATGAGGCTAAGCCCTACCTTCTTATTTTCATAAGGCTAAGAACTTCCTTCCCCTGCATGAGACTAATCATTGTCTCCATTTTTGCATGAGGCTAAGACATGCCTCTTTAATTGCATAAGGCTATGCATTGCCTTCCCCTGCATGAGACTAAGCATTGTTTCCATTTTTGCATGAGACTAAGTCCTGCCTCTTTAACGGTATAAGGCTAAGCACTGCCTTCTCATGCATGAGACTAAGAATTGTCTCAATTTTGCATGAGGCTAAGCACTGCATCCTAAATTGAATGAGACTAATCATTGTCTCCCATTTCACACGAGGCTAAGAATTTCCTCTCTAGTCGCATAAGGCTAAGCTCTGTCTTTCCTTGCATAACTCCAAATGTTATGCTACTTTAAATATGGCACAATTTTCTATTTTTCTCAGGGCTAAGCTCTGCCCCCGATCTTACACAAGACTAAGCTCTGTCTTGTTTCGCTTCGCTTAACCAAGCGTCATGTCTTTGCATCTCATGGGCTGAAATATCACCATTTTGTCTGAAGGTGTCATAGTTTGAAGGCATCATCCTCATAGGAGGAAGACACCATGCCATGGCCTGAGGATCTCTCAATATTGCAGATCATTATTCAAAGGTGTCATAGATCAGGGGTACCATTTGCATGGCCTAAGGACACAATTTCATGGCATGCGAATCCCTTTATTACACGATTCATACCCAGGACCTCATGGTCTAAGGACATCATCCTCGCCGTCCGAAGACAGCATTCATGGTCCGAAGGGAATTAGCATCATGTTTAAATTCTCGCAATAATCAATATATACTTGCATACATCGTGTTTCGAGAGATACAAGCCTGTTTCCCCCATTTCTTCTATTTTTTGTGTTATCAGCTACATTGTGTTATACCGGGTTATTTGGTTCGGGTCCAGAGTGGTTTCAGAGTGAATTGAGACACTTAGTCTCTTTGAGATAAGCTTAAGATAGAAAAGTCAATTGGATGTTGACTTATGTGTAACAAATCTCGAATTTGAATTTTGATGATTCAGTTAGCTCCGTAAGGTAATTTTGGACTTAGGAACGCGATCGAAATGTCATTTGGAGGTCCGTAAAGGAATTAGGCTTGAAGTGGCAAAAATTGGAAATTTGGCAATGTTGGTCCGCAATGGAAAATTTGATATCGAGGTCGGAATTGATTTCCATAATTTGGAGTACGTTCTTAGTGTCATTTTTGACGTGTGTGTAGAATTTGATGTCATTCGTACATGGTTTCGTGGCTTTCGGCGTTGTTTGCGAAATTTGGAAGTTTGGAAGTTCTTAGATTTGAATGTGAGGGTAATCTAGTATTTTGATGTTGTTTTGAGTGATTCAAAGGTTTGTCTAAGTTCATATGGGGTCGTATGACCTGTTGGCATGCTTTGTTGAGGTTCTGAGGGTCTCGTGTGTGTTTCGGGTGGTTAACGGATGAAGTTTAAAGTTTAGAGAATTGCTGAAGTTGGCATGTTACTGATGTAATCGCACCTGCGAGGGTATTGCCATAGGTGCGACACCGCACATGCGGTGGGGTTTACACAGGTGCAGAAGTGTGTTGGATTGGATAAAACAACAGGTGTGAGTGGTTTTGCGCATCTGCGAGCCAGCATAAGCGGGTAGTTACCCGCAGAAGCGGAAGAGAGGAGGTCTGAAAGTGGCTGCAAGCACGAGGTCTTTTCCGCACCTGCGATGTCGCAGAAGCGGATAAGGAGCGCAGGTGTGGAGATGGGCATTTAAGCAATTTTCCACATATGGAGTTTTTTCGCAAAAGCGGCATCGCAGGTAAGCATTTTGAGCCGCATGTGGAAAAGCCTTGGCAAAACCTATAAATGGAAGACGTCGCGAATGTTTGCTCATTTTCCACTATTTTCAAGTCAAACCTTGGAGCTTTTGGGGTGACTTTTGAATTTGATTCAAGAGATTTTCACTGAGGTGAGTTTCTTGAGCTCTAATACTCCTAGCTGTGGTGTTTTCCCGTTGTTTTTTCATCTAATTAGTAGGAATTAGGAGTGAAACTAGGGGGTTAGGGCTTGGGATTTTGGAGAGTGTAATTTGAGTATTTGAGAGACCAAATGATGTCGTATTTTGATAAATTTTGTATGGTAGACTCAGGAGTTGATGAGCTTTAAGGTTTTGTGACTTTTGTCATATTTCGATTCATGGGCCCAAGGGCCGGGTTTGAACCAATTTTGCGTTTTGGGTCTAGTTTGGTAGTTTTTCTTGTGGAATTTCTTCCTTTAGCATATATTAATGGTATAGGTTGTGACTAGATTCAGAGCATTTGGAGCCCGAATCGAGAGGCAAAAGCATTGTAGAGTAGGGATTTATTCGGATTGAGGTAAGTAGCAGTCTTAAATCTGGTCTTGAGGGTATGAAACCCCAAGCAATTCATATGATGTTGATATTTAGAGGTGACACACATGCTATGTGACAGGCGTGTGTATGTGTGCACCAGGTGGGATTGAGACTTGGTCCGTCTCGGTAGACTGTAAAGTCAAATAGCCCTTTGTCATTACCTGTTCATTCTTGTTTTCGAGTTATTGATTGTCTTACATGTTAGAAATCATGCTTAGGTTGAATGAAAACATTGTTGGGACCCGCAGTGGTCGTGAACTTCATGTATTGACTGCTAAATTGATGTCTTGTACTCAATCACTATTTGCGTATGCATTTTATCTCAGCTCTCTCTCATGATTTGATTAATATTTATTAAATTCCTTGTTTGTTTTGTTGTTGTGATAATTGTGAGGCTGGGGAGGCTAGTGACTGATAAAGGGCCTGAGTGCCGGGTTGAGAACTTTGTGAGATATGTTGGATCGTACTACGCACCACAATAATGTTGGATTTGGTTGCACGCCACAATAAGACATCGGGACATGTTAATCAATATATGGATCTGGCTGTACACCGCAGCAGTATTAGGTCGGGCTACACGCCACATCAATATAGCGCTTGGAATGTAGGAGCCCCTCCAGAGCCTGAACACCCCCAGTGAGCGCATGTACCTTGATTGTGCGTATTGAGGCTGAGAGCCGAGTGATTGAGTTGTCGAGATAGATGAGTGACAGTAGCCCTTTGAGGTTGTACTTGTTTTTATTTATTTTTGCACTTATTTGCTAGTCATTGATGTTGTGATATTTTGGAGTACTTATATTGTTTCACTTGCGCTCGAAATGCTTTGATTTTAAAACACCGATTTGAAAGCATGCCTAAACTCCATTACCGAGATTTCTGGAAAGAACTATATTTTGTGTAGCTCAGCTTTCTTAATCTGTTTCTTATTTAATTATGTTACTTACTGAGTTGTAAGTATTGACGATACTCCCTGCACCTTGTGTGAAAATTCAGATGAGACCGTTCATAGAGATCATTGAGTCTGTGCACTTGTGGTTGTTAGAGACATGCGAGGTAGCTATATTTTCTTTCTGTTGTTGGTATTTGGTGGAAAATTGTATCCTCTGATTCTAGTATGGTTTTGATGATTATGACTTTGTGAAACCTTAGAAAAGATAAAAATAGCCACCACCCCACCTCACTCAAAGTTTTCAGCCGCCGCCTCACACCCAATTCAAGAAATTGGAACCATTTCTTTCTTTCAACTAAAAGAAGCACGAAAAACACACAATAACTCCTCCACCCCCTTTTTCAAAAATCAAAAGCACGCAAAGACTCACGAAGGAGGGAAACGGCAAAAATAAAAGGACTTGCTTCAAGTTTTGATGGTTCTGTTAGCTCCGTTGGGTGATTTTGGGCTTAGAAGTGCGTCCGAATATTGAATTGGAGCTCCGTAATTGAATTGGGCTTCAAATAGAAAAAGTTAAAAATTTCGAAGTTTGACTGAGAGTGGCTTTTGTGGGTACCTGACTCAAAATGGGATTCCGGGAGTTGTAATACGTTGGCGGTGTCATTTGTGACTTGTGTGCAAAATATAAAGTCAATCGGACGTGATTTGCTATGTTTCGGCATCGTTTGTAGTAGAATTCCTTAGTTTCAATAGGCTTGAATTTTGGTACGATTCGTGTTTTTGATGTGGTTTGATGTGATTCGAGGGCTCGACTAAGTTCGTATCGAATTTTGGGACTTATTGGTATGTTTGGTGGAGGTCCCAAGGGCCTCAGATGGAGTTCAGATGACTTTCAGATAGAGTTTGGAGTTAAAATGGGGTGTTGTAGTTGAAGCCTTCTGGTGTAAATGCACATGCCAAGCTTTGGTGAAGGTGCGAACTCGCAAGTGCAGGTTGAGGAAGCGCATATGTGATTTTGAAGGGAGAGGGTCCATTGGTCGCAGGTGCGAAGGAACATTCTGCACCTGCGTGGCCACACATTTGACTATTGTGGCGCATAAGCAAAAATGGAATCGGGGGCTGGGTCCGTAGAAGCGGAAGTGTGTCTCATAGAAGCAAGTCCGCAGGAGCAGAGTAACATGCATAACTGGGAGAATGGTCTCTTCTGCGATACCACCGAAGTGGGTAAGTTGTCGTATGTGAGAAGGCCTGGTAAGTGTATTAAAAATGAGGGTTTCGTGGTTTTCTTCATTTTGAACATTCGAAGTTCGGGATAAGGCAATTTTTGAGAAGAGTTTTGAGGGGTTTCTTGAGTTAAGTCACTTGTGGTTAAATTTATGCAATAACTATGTTTCATCATTGATTTTCACACCTAGATTGTGTGTTTTTGAGGTGTAATTTGGGAATTTGAGGCTAGGGGTTTCGATAGTTTAAATTGGGGATTTGGGTGTCGTTTGGTGTTGAAATGTTGTAAATTTGGTATGGCTAGACTCGTGGTGGAATGGGCTTCCGGATTTAGTTACTTTTATTATGTTCTAAGAGATGGGCTTAGGGGCCGACTTTTGAGTCGACTTTTGTGACTATTGATAAATAACTTAGTATTTTCTTATGGAATTGATTCCTTTAGCCCATGTTGATTGTATAGAACTGTTTGTTCCTAGATTCGAGGCATTTGGAAGTCGATACGCATTTCAAGGTCATGTTGGAGTAGGGATTCACACGGTTTAAGGTAAGTAACAATTCTGAATTTGGTTCAGAGTATGGAACCCCCAAAAGTTGTGTCATGTGATTGGTGTTGAGGTGACGCACATGCTAGGTGACGGACGTGTAAGCGTGCACCATAGTAGTTATGACTCGCACTAGAACAAACCGAAATTATTACGGCAGTTAGGTAATGGCGAATCAACAAAACCGCTGCAATATATATCATAATACGGCAGCGTTCCAGACGCCATTAGGGCCGTATGTTAAAACTAGAATAGATGCTTCTAGCATATACACGTAATGTTGGCCAAATACTAAAATACAATTCACTCTCTTAAAGAATAAGTCCAAATCGGTTTCAAGTCTGTTAATCACTTCATTTCTATGATACTCGCGGCTGCATGATTGGAATAGTAGGTAAGTCATAACAAGATGTAAAATGAGGCACACACAGGGAGGAGTCAAGTTACTGTAATTATTCTTTTCCCAAATTATTTTCTTGAGTCATTCCTTCTCTTCAATTATTTTGGTTATCTTCAATTACTGCTAGAGTTATACGTCAATTGCAGAAGCTCGTTTGAATTGAACAAGATTAGACTTCTGAGGTTGGTACTATTGGCAATAGAAATTTTTACTATTGGTTGTTTTAACAGCAACAGAAGGAGGAGGAAAACTACGCTTTCCTTTACTTTTTCCATAGATTTGTTCACCAAGAAGAGCAAATGCCTCTTGGCCTATTTTGGAAAGGTCTTTAATTACTTGGTGCCATTCTCTGAGAGTTGGCTGCAAAAACTTAAGTGTAAAAAGTTGGTATTTTGGTTAGCAGTAAAAATTATAAATGATGCTTGCACTGCTACTATTGTTTTTGCTTAGATGTTCTAACAATAGGCTGATATAGAAATCTTTGTTGTATTTGAAATTTCATATTAGTGATTTGATGTGTTTGCATATGAACTTTGTTGTCACTTTGTTCAACCATGTATGTAAAGATGCTGAAGCAAAGGGTGAAAAATCTATTCAAATCAATCAATGAGAGCTTTTCACTTACTGAAGAGAAATCATCACATGCTCAGTCTCAGGCTCAAGCTTCATATTCTTCTTCTAATCGAGACTTTTTACGTTATACACAACCTATCATTCCATCTTCATCGGGTAATAGAATCTCGTCACATAATGGCATTACATTTTCATCAACTAATAGAGTCTCATCACATAATGGAATTCTAGCTTCATCTACTAATAGAGTCTTGTCACAGAATGACATTCCAGCTTCATCAACTAATAGAGTCTCGTCACAGAATTTCATACCATATTCATCATCTGATGGAGTCTCTTCACAACCAACTACACGTAGACGAGTTATAGATGACTCGGAGCCTCATGATTGGGTTGTCGATGTTATAGGTCCATATAAATTAAAATGATTTTATTTTCCTAGATTAATATTTTTATATGTTCTTTATTTTGTCACAGATGAACATCAAGTGATAAAATCTATTAGGTTGAAGGTTCAGGATGTCCATAACATGGAGAATGGATCACGTATGATTGTAGAATGTGATGAGTTTTCTCAACCTACTGGAGAATCAGTCGGCCTTCTTGCAAGATTTTTGGGGCAGCTTGCTACAAATCCTTGATACTTTCTTATTGGCTTCGTGAGTTAGGAATCCATGCCTAAACCTTTTGTGGACCGTTCTTTTAATGATTTTGTAATGGTAATGCCTTTTAATTATTTTGCTTAATTTGTATGTTATAGTTCTGTCAGCAGTAAACTAACATATATTATTTTTGTAAAGTCTCGGTTTTTCTTTACGAGTGATCAGCAAAAGGTAAAAGGTTGGATTAACAATTTTCTTAACAACAGTGGAAGGAATTCAGGCTTAAACTATGGCATGAGGCTGAGGATCCATTATCGAGTAATGAAGATATCATCAAGAATGCTCCAGAAGGCATTCCCATGGACCAATGGGTGTTGTATGTTAACTACCGTTGAAATGAGGAAACAAATGTTCTTCTTCTTCTTCTTCTTCTTCTTCTTCTTCTTATTCTTCTTTTTCTTCTTCTTTTTATTTCTTCTTCTTCTTCTTCTTCTTCTTCTTCTTCTTCTTCTTCTTGTTTCACTACTTGTCTCTGTTGTTGTTGTTGCTTCTGTTTCTTTTCACTTTTTTGTTTCGATGCTTCTTCTCTGCCACTGTGTGGCTTCTTTTTTCCCTCTTTTGTTTTTCTTAATGCTACTGGGCCCCTTGTCGCTTTTTATACGTAACAAAAATTCTCCTACTTTGACTCATAGGCGTTTTGATTGAGAAATCAACGAATTCGAGGACAACAAACATTTTCGCATACTAGTGGCGCTATGAGTTTGGCTAGAAGAAGGGTTTTGATGGTAGTTTAATACGAAAAACAAACTGTCACTTTAATGTGACAAGAGTTATTTAGTTTCATTTACTTTTTAAAATATTCGGAAGAAACAGGGAAAAGAAGTTGATCGCGGTAAAGTGTGGACTGAGACTCATAAGAGGAAGATGGGAGTTATGTGAATGATCAAGCTACGGAGATTGGGGTAAACGTCGATCACTATTTTTTGCTTTCTTCTTTTACTTTCCTGTTAGTGGGAAAAAGCCAACCTTCTAGGCTATGTGTGTGTTGCAGAATATGTTCTTGTATTAGCTACTACTATATCACCTTCATAAAGTACTAGATTTGTTATAATTAGGAATTGTTCTATACATTGCAATTTATGTCAACAACAAGATTGACCCGCGAATTCAGCTATATTTTGTATTCACATAGATAACTCGGAAACTAGCTAATATCACCAACATTACACATAAATTCATCTGCCAAAATGTTAAAACTCCAATTGGAGAAAAGAAAAATTATGAGTTATTTACAGTCATACTGTAGATGTTGGTAGCAATGGTTATAAGGCTCGTCACAATAGCTAGAAAAGTCATGGCAACCGCGATGATCTTGTCTTTTCTTGTAGATAAACCATGAACATCTCTTCCAAACAAGAAATTTAGTTGTTCAGCACAAAAAGAAAAAAAAAGATCATTCAGGTTAAAAAAAACAAAAAAAAAAGGAGAAGACGTGACCTATGAGACACATTATGGATAATCGTATTTTAGGGTAAATTCTCTCTGCCTTCTCTCTAGACTTTTAGAGAGAGAAAGCACTGTTTTATTGATTTTCGGCCACTTATGGCCACAACTTCCGGCGGCCAGCCACCACCAGTGGCAGGGCTGACCGCTGCGACCCCGCCCATCACAACCCAGGCCCCAGCGAACCCAAATATCCCACCCCAGGCCATGGATTATGCCAAGGCTGTCAAGCCAACATCAAATATGAATGCTATGCAAGATAGAATTACAACTGTTGCTCCAATTCCATTCAGGCGACCAACATATTTACAAGGGCAGCTATTAATTGAATTTACAGACGTTGAAATAGATTGAATGAACGTTATAGAAGGCCTTCAGTTCGCTGTGGTGTGTAAGTTTTCATATGGCTGGCCAGAACTTAATGAATTACGTAGAGTAATCCCAATTCAATGTGGGATTAAGGGTTAATGCAATATCGGATACCTACGTGAACGACACCTACAGGTAAGGCTATCACTATGGCAAGATATCATAGAGTTTACATCTAAAATAGTTTATTACATCAAGGATAAATCTGGTAAAGATTACCAGATGAGGACAATGATATATGATGCTAATTTTAAGGCTGGGGAAGAGACATCAAGAGTTATGGCTTGGATATCTTTCCCCAACCTGCTACCAACTTTCTTTGTGAAAGAGGCTCTTTTCTCTTTAGCTTCAGCAGTTGGTAAGCCGCTGCATCTGGATATGGCCACGATCAATAAAACAAGGCCCAACTGTGCTCGTGTGAAAGTCCTGGTAGACTTGTTAGCAGACCTACCAAAGAAGATAAGAATGGACATCAGGAATGAGGCTACAGGCAAGGTGAAAACTAAGTGGATCACAATAAAATATGACTACTTGCCTAAATACTGTCGAGAATGCAAGCTACAAGGTCATGATATGCTTGAATGCAGGAGATTACACCCAGAATTAATGCAGAGTTATAATGAAGAGCAACACCCCCAAAATAATACAAGAGTCCAGCCATCAGGAGTCACTAAACAACCAGCCCCTATTAGGATCCTATCTAGTGGGAGAGTAGTAGGGAAGGTAGGACAACATTGGCAAGAAGTAAGGGATAATAAGGTCAAGGGAAAGCATGTAGATGGAGGAAACAAAACAGGGAAAGAGATGGTACCAGTTGGCAAGCAGAATACAACAATACACAAGCAGCTTCAAAACACAAATCAATTTGCACTACTTGAGGATACACCTACTGGGGATCAGGAGAACAATCAGCTGACAATTGTTGAAGACAGTAGTGTGCAAAATCAAGGGCAAAAGGAGGCAATGTTGAATGCAGCAGCAGCACTTGTCCAGCCTAGATCACCTGCAGCAGAAAATAGAAACAATGGCCAAAGAGACAATCAGAATAAGAAAGGAAGAAGTTTAAATTCTACAACTCCTATAGCTAAACAAGTTGTAGGAAACAAACAAGATCAGGCAGGAACAAAGGAGAAAGCAACAGAGAAACACCAAAGTGTATCAACAAAACAATGGGTTCAATCAGCTTTTAAGGAGCCCGTGGTTTTTACTAACACATCAGCATAAGAGGTCCCAACACAGGACACCTTAGTGAATTTGACACTGGATCCCAATGCCAATGATCAAGTAGAGGATTCAGACTTTGAACAAGTTACAAACAATGATAAAGTAAAATGGAAAGGTGGAAGATTATGGGCAAATCAAACTGAGGATGATTCAGGAGAAGGGGAGATACCAGACATAATGCAAAGTGATGAAGAAGAGGTGGGTGATCTTGGTGAAGATGAAGAACAAAACCTTGCTGAAACTGGTGCTGCCAAAGTCCAACAAGCCACCACTCATCAACCTACATAAATTAAAGAAGTAGAAATCAACAATGCAGAACAAGATAATACAAGGGGAAAAGAAATAATGGAACTGATAGATAAAGGAGGGGGGATAGATCCATGGGCTTTGTTAGAGAAGTCTGTTAACAAAGGAGTAGTTCAGTTGAGTGACTCACAGATGCTGGAAATTATTGATGATATTGCTCCTTTGGAAGAGGCTCCAGTGAATCAGGGAGAGAACCAAACAGTTGCACCTGTAGATGTAGAAGAAAATTTGGTGAATATCTCAGAATTTCCAAATCCAGAAGAGAATAAGAAAGAACATGCAGGTAAGGATATGGATAAAGAATCATCAGCACAAAATTTTCTCAATGTGTCTAAACAAGGAGACTTATCACCAAGGCACATAGAGAAGGCAAAGACAAGTGCAAAAGGAAAAAAGAAGAATAATAAGGATGCCCCAACAGCCCCTGCAGCTCCAACAGGAGGTGTCCAAACAAGGAGAACTTTGTCCAGAACAACCAATCAATAAATGGATGCAATTATATGGAATGCGAGATCTGTAAATACTATGCAAGCTTTTGAAAGACTAATCAATATGCATAGACAGAATCATTGTGAGTTTATAGGCATCATGGAACCAATGCAACAGGCAAATAAAATAGAAAGGTACGGGAGAAGGATTGGACTAGCCCAAGCTATTGTGAATGTTTCAAACAAAATTTGGGCATTTATAGATGAAGTCTTTGAATGAAAAATCTTGTACAACATGGTGCAGCAATTGACATTAAAGCTCTTCCATACAGAAATGCATGTGGAACTGATACTCACACTGGTCTATGCTAAATGTGACTCAATTGAAATAATTAAGTTGTGGGATTCATTGTATGTTATGTCTATGGACATGGCTAAACCATGGCTTGTGGGAGGTGACTTTAATGTCATATGGGATGAAGAGGAGAAGTTTGGCGGATTGCCTGTACACATCAATGAGGTTGATGATTTTAGACATTGCATCAACACTTGTAATCTAACAGATTTAGGCTTTAAAGGAAGTATTTACACTTGGTGGAATGGAAGATCAGAGGAGGATTGCATTTTTAAGAGGCTGGATAGATGTTTTGGAAATGCAGAATTCCAGGCTACTTATCCAGGTCTTGAAGTAACTCACCTCTCAAAGATTGGTTCAGATCACTGTCCACTACAGCTGAAATATGACATAGAAGCAGCACCTATCAAAAAACCTTTCAGATTCCTAAATTTCTGGACAAAGCATGACACTTTCAGGGAGGTAGTTAAACAGAACTGGAATGCAGACTTCATGGCCAATCCTTACACTTTATTCAACTTTAAGTTGAAAAAGGTCAAAAAAGCTCTATCTACATGGAGTAAATCTACTTATGGTGATATATTTCAGAAGATTGCAAGCTTGGAGGAGGTAGTTATAGTCCATGAGAGACAATTTGAGGCTCATCCTACAGCAGAGAACAGGGCTAGACTAAGAAAGATGCAAGCAGACATGATTAAATGCTTGGCCATAGAAGAAGAATTTTGGAGGCAAAAGGCTGGCATGCTATGGTTTAAGGATGGGGATAGAAATACAAAATTTTCCATGCTCAAGTCAATGGAAGAAGAAGAAGATTGAAACTAACAAAAATCAAGGATAGCAATGATAATTGGGTTGAAGAAGATGATCAAATTGCAGAAGAGGCTGTGAGATTTTACAAAGAACAATTTACTGAGAGTGATACCCCTAATGCTTTTGACATTCTTCAACATGTTCCTTCTCTAGTGAATTCAGAACAGAATGAAATGCTGATGAAAGAACCTACATGTGAGGAAGTGAAAAATGCAGTAATGGGGCTGAAGGCTGAATCAGCAGGTGGTCCAGATGGCTTCACAGGTGCTTTCTATCAGACATGCTGGGATATAATTCAGGTGGATGTGGTCAACATGGTCAAGGCCTTCTTTGGTGGACATCAACTGCCAAGGAGTGTGACTCACACTAACTTGGTTTTGCTCCCTAAAAAGAAGGAGGTCAGTACATTTGCTGACATGAGACCAATAAGCCTAAGTAATTTTGTGAATAAAATCTTCTCAAGGGTGATACATGAAAGAATGGTGGGGATTTTGCCTGATATAATTTCTGAGGAACAAGCTGGATTTGTGAAAGGTAGAAGCATAGTGGAGAATGTACTACTGACACAGGAGATCATAACTGATATAAGACTTAGAACAAAGGCAGGACCTAATGTGGTTATTAAACTAGATATGACTAAAGCATATGACAGGCTGTCTTGGCTTTTCTTGACCAAAATGCTGAGGAAATTGGGTTTTGCTGAAGAATTCATAGGCATGATTTTTGACTTGGTAGGAAACAACTGGTACTCAATTCTTATTAATGGACAGCCTCATGGTTTCTTTAATTCAACAAGAGGAGTCAAGCAAGGTGACCCCTTATCACCTACACTATTCATCATTGCTGCTGAAGCACTATCTAGGGGTCTCAATGCTCTATATCAAAATCCTAACTTCAGGGGATATGGGCTGCGAAAGTGGAGCCCAATAATCAACCACTTATCATATGCAGATGACACAATACTGTTCTCCTCCTCTAATGCTAGATCACTGAGACTAATCATGGACACAGTGCACTCATATGAACTGGCATCTGGACAGCTTGTGAATCGAAATAAGTCAGCATTTTACATTCACTATTTGGTAGATGTGGAGGTGTTCAGAAAGGTGGAGAGAATAACTGGCATTGGGAACAAGGATTTTCCATTCACATACTTAGGCTGCCCCATCTTTTATGCAAGAAGGAAAAAGGAATACTACCAGGACTTGATGAAGAAGGTGCTAGACAAACTACAATCATGGAAAGGGAAGCTATTATCTATAGGGGGCAGGGCAGTGTTGATTGAGAGTGTTTTGCAAAGCATGCCCATTCATCTGTTGTCAGCAGTAAACCCTCCAGGGTATGTCATCAAGGATTTACATAAAATATTTGCCAAATTCTTCTGGAGTAGCAACATAGGTGGAAATACAAGACATTGGGCTTCATGGAACACAATGTGCCTGCCTAGGGAGGAAGGAGGTATAGGATTCAGATCATTGATTGATGTCTCAAAGGCATTGGGCTGCAAACTATGGTGGAACTTCAGAACAAAACCTAGTTTGTGGAGTTCATTTATGAGCCAAAAATACTGCAAAAAACTAAATGCAGTAGTGGTACCATGGAGAAGGGGATCTCATGCGTGGAGGAGGATGCTAGAGTGCAGGGACATCATTGAACATCAGATAATGTGGAAACCTAGAATGGGGTCTTCACTCTTTTGGTTTGACAACTGGACAGGTCTAGGAGCACTCTATTTTCTAGTTCCACATGACTTTGGAGTGGATGAGTATATTCAGAATGTTTTTGAGGTTGTAGAAGGTAGAAGTTGGAACATGCAAAGACTAATAGAACTCCTGCCTGCGGAGTTGGTCATGCATATTGCAGAAAGGATCCCACCCCCTTGTGATGAATCAAGACTGGACACACCAGTCTGGATGCTTGAAACCAAAGGAGAATTTACTGTGAAATCAGCATGGGAATATCTTAGGAGAAGAGAGTATCCTAGGAAAGCCTATATGATGATGTGGGTGAAAGGGCTACCATTCAAAATTTCCTTCTTTATGTGGAAGTTGGGTCTCCTCCTTTGGTTCTGCACATCAAGAGCAGCATCAACAGTGTGGAACTATTTCCTATCTAGGGTAGGTATTAGAATGAAAGGTCTATCACTACATCAGGCTATCACTAGTTGTTGGACTGCCCAGGTATTGCCAAGGATCAAACCTATCATGCAAGGATTGCCAGCATGCATTGTATGGGAGCTATGGAAGAGGAGTAATAGTTGGAAACATGGTGAGGCTGTTTCTATCAACAGAGTTGTCTACCAAGTCTCATCAACAATCCAAGCATTGGTTCAAGTCAGGAAACATGGCCTAAGAGTACCTCACAGATGGCAAGACATCCTAAGTGTGTTGCAGAACTACACTCCTAGACTAAGGTATGAAAAGGTCATGTGGGAACTACCTCAGGAGGGGTGGATCAAAGTGAATACAGATGGTGCTAGTAGAGGAAACCCAGGAAGAAGCTAAATAGGATTCTGCCTAAGAGGGGTATAGGGGGATCTAATTTATGGAAGGGGTATGGAGATCAGAGAAGGTTCAAACAATGAGGCTGAAGCTACTGCTATAGATGAAGCCTTAAGGATATGCAATGATATGCATGTTAGACAGGTTTGGCTCCAAACAGATTCAATGTTGATTACAAAAGTGATTGAAGGAATATGGAAACCTCCATGGAACATAACAGAACAGATTGAAGAGATAGAAAAGATGAAGATGCAATGTATACTCAAGGTGACTCATACCTATAGGGAGGGGAACAGGTTAGCTGATCACCTAGCTAACTATGCCCTGGATCAAGGAAACATAGAATGTCATGAATTTTGGGAGTTAGATACAGTAGGGAGGAGGATACTAAATGATGACAAATCACAATGCCCATATTTGAGAGTAAAAGTGGCCAGAAACTGATGACACAAATGAGGAGAAGCACATGGAGTAATAAGGGACAGGAGGATACTTATTATCATGTTCAAACCTGTAAAGGGGAGAGCATGGCAACACAAGGTTTTACTAACATTGTTTACTTTTTTGCAGGTACCAAAACTAAGTGGTTGTCCTATGACCTAAGGAAACTCCTATTGGTGGTATTAATGGTTTACATTCATTCCAAGGGAGGGACTGAGGGACTAGAAAACTACTTGATAGCATGGATGCTTAGAATTTACAGTACATACAACCCTAACAGGCTTAGAATGTCTAATCGAATTGAGCAGGAGAGGGTAAATAAACTGCTGATCATAATTAAAGGATACTGGACAAAATTGTTAAAGCCAACTTACCAAGGCAAGAGAGGGGTGGATGTTATACTATGGCTCTTAACAAATTTGGACAGAATTAAGATTAAAGTTCAGCAGCACACACATTCAGGAAACCTAAGAAGAGATAGGAAGTGGAGGGTATTGGCATTAAGGGAGCAGAGGTGGTTATGGTGGAAGAAAATTAATATGCAGCCCAGAATGTCTAATAGAAATGGGCAACAATACACACAATCAAGAAAGGACAGAAGACAAAAGGTGACTAGGAGGGAAGGTGCAATATGGATACAGAACATAGCAGGATGGAAGACACCTAACAAGCTGCCCAGAAAGTCTAACTGAAGTGGGTAACAATTCAGAGATACTAAAGCACAAGTTAGGAGCAGGAAGATACAGAGGAGTAGTAGCATTAGAAGGGATAGGCATACAAGTAGTAAGGCAGGATCACAGGAAGATATAAATAAGGAGAAGGGAAACAAACATCAAGTTAGGAGCAAAAATACTAGATGGGGGAAATGATGGAGAAAAACAAAGGATAGGGCAACAGAAAGCACAAATTTATTAGTGCCTAGAATATCTAATCGAAATAGGCATAAACATAAAATCAGAAGTTATAAGGTGGATGCAAGGAGATTGTACAATATAAAGAACAGGAAAGAAGATAGAGAAGAGGGATCAGTACTGAAATGGGAAGGGAGCAATACAAGCAACAAACAAAATTTTGACCTTCATGTACAAATCAATAATGAGGAGTACATGAAGGCCCCTTTTTACACTAACTATGGCTTCTTTTTTGCAGGTATCAAATCAGAAATAATAAACTCTTACCAAATACATTCCCTAAGGGTGGTGCTAAATAATCAAACCTTAAGGGAAGAAAGAGGGACATGCAGATGGATAAAGAGCACAAATAGGAATCACATAACAGACTTCAGTCAAGCTAAATGGAAAAAACAAAAACTAGAGAAAGAGGTAGTACCTGTGGCTTGGAAATCACAGAGGCAAAGTCACAAAGCAGGCTCGACACGGTTGACTTCGATCCTCAACTGCACGAACCATGAAATCACAGCAAACACATTAGTACGAGAAAGGATAAAGCTAAGACACAACAGTGCAGAAATTAAAGATCAAGTACCTGTGTCTTGGATATGGACAATACAGATGCTACACTATAATGGTGAATCAGCTGGTTGGACATCACCCCTCACATACAAGGGAATTAGCTGGGTCTCACATGCAGGAACCATGAATCACAAGAAACAAATAATGAGAAGAAAGAAATTTCTAAGTCACAGCAGAAATGGAGAAGAAGAGCTCCGATTGAACTACTCACCAGCTCATTGGAGGAGCAGTTGCAGTGGAAATCAAATTGAAGAAGATAGAGCAAGAGGAGTCAGCATCAAATCAAGGAGGACAGACGAAAATCAAACACAAACCAGAAATGAAACACATAGGCGAAGAATCAGAAGCTTGCCAGCTTAGATCGAGACACTCATCAGCTCGAAGGTGTCGATTTTAATAAGAACAACTCGAAGGTGTTGATGGTCAGCAAATAGCCCAAGCGAGAGAAGAAACAAGAACAATAAAAGCTATGAGGAGAGGAAAATCAACATAAATGAAGGTATTAAGCTACAATGGAGACACTTACCTATCCAGTGGAGTGAAATCGCCACAGGCGTTAAGGACGAGAAGAAGAAGCTAGGTCAGAGTGAGAGAATAGGAAAGTGGAAGAGTCGAGAAATGAGCCTAAGTCTGTGTATTATTACATACATACGGGACTTAAGGCTGGGTTATAGGACTGGGCCCAGGAAATTGGGCCAGGCAAGAGGCTACATGAATTGGGCCTGGACGCTGGAACTAGGCCAAGAATTAAGGGATTGCTGTGCAAATTGGACTACACAAGGCCTATTGAGTGGGTTTAATTGTGCAAATGAGAAAGTGGCTACACATGCAATTACAAAGGCAACAAATTTTAATTGTGTATTTTACCATTTTAGCTATTTTTAGTAAGTTCTTTAATTACTACATCACTATTGGGCCGAATAAGCCCAATTTTGATTCTAGTTTCTATGTAGTTTCATAATTTATCGTCCTAGCTAGTAGGACAACACTTCTGTAATTTGTTTTTGTTTTGGAATTAGTATTAATAAAATACCTACTAGGAACTCAGCCTGGTAGTATAATTTGCTCAAAAAAAAAAAGAAAGAGTTAGGGTTGAGGAAAATAAAAGAAAATACCTTAGATCAATTTAACAGTTTAACTGCTTTTTCTTTCACATTTTGGTGCTAATCCAATGGCAGAATTCTTTTTGTTTAACAGAAGCATGTATCTTCAAGTACTTTTGGTGTGTTGGTTATTCATATGAAAATATAATGAAAAGACTCATCAATCCTAATTACCTATGTGTGAATTAAGATTTCCCCCTAACAGCATGTAGGTTATGCTGTAAATTAACTTTAAGTATATAGAGAATGATTATGTAGTACATTATGTTGTAGTACATAATCTGTTGTAGTAGACTTTTGTAATTATATTTTGTCTCTCGTGTAGGAAAGAATTGAAGAAATTCGAAGACAAAGACCAGAAACTATGACAGAAATTTCACAGAATGACGCGATTGGTGTAGTCTTCGGTCCCGAGCACCCTGACCGTGTTCGAGGCTTAGGCATGGGTGTATTTCCAACTGTAGTATTCAAGCAAACATCAAGACAAGGTGATTGTTCGTACAGTATTCAAGTAAACATCAAGATCATATAGAACTTGACTATTTCTCACTATATATAATTTATAGTTTGGTCTTCCACTATAGCTAAATATATATTACAATTTACAACGATCTCATAAAAATATCAATATGTGACTTCCAGTGCAAAAAGACATTAGGATTATTGTTGAGATCAATCTAGTTAGATGTGATGACCCAAAAAGTTATCCCGTATAATTTTAATAAAATCTGTATTCCGAGGCCTTGAAAGCCTCCATTTATCTCACATCGATATGCGTTCGCAGCCCGGGCGCGTGGCCGGGGAGCCTTTATGTGGAAAATTGATACAATGTTGAATTTATGATGATTATTTGAATATAGTTGACTTTGGTCAACATTCTTGGTAAACGGACCCGGACCGGTGATTCAACGGTCCCGAAGAGTCCGTAGGAAAATATGGGACTTGGGTGTATGCCCAGGATCGAATTCCGAGGTCCTAAGTTCGAAAAATATAAAGGCTTTTGAAAATGAAATTTGATGTGATACCTGTGTGATCGAGCCCGTATTGTGGTTCCGGAGCCCGTAACAGGTTCAATATGTTTATTATGAGTTATCTGTGGAATTTGATAAGAAACGGACTAAGTTTGACGTGATTCGGACTAAAAGTGGAAAATATGAGAGTTTAAGATGTGAAATATTACAATGCTTTCGAGGCCTAATTCGTGTTTTTTGATGTTATTTTTGTGGTATGACTGCACGAGTGAGTCCGTAGGTTTTTTTGAGGTTGTGTGTATAATTGGTGTTGAGCCCCGAGGGTTCGGGGGAGTTTCGGGTAGGTTCCTGGGTGTTTTTAGACTTAGAACACAACAGTTGCGGATTAGGAAAGAGACCAGGTCTCTAAACCCGTAACGAGGTCCGCGGTCGACCTTTCGCGGTCTGAGGTGGACCTTCGCGGTCGCGGTCGGCCGAGCGCGGTCCGCGGTGGGGGTGTTCAGTGAGGTTCCATAGTTTAGGCCTTCGCGGCCACGGTCGCCCTAGCACGGTCCGCGGTGGAATCTTCGCGGTCGTGGTCGCTCTATCGCGGTCCGCAATGGATGTTAAACCAAAAAATAAATTCTTTTGACTAAAGCTTAATTTAGGATAAACTCGGGTTACTGATAATCGAATTAGTAAAATAAAGAATAAGTAGCAATAATTTTGAGAGCAATATGCAAAGAATAAAATAACTTATTGCCCCTGAAATCAAATTATCCTGTTTGTTACATTTTTATCCCTTTAATAGGGATGTTCTCCTAGTACAACGTTTGTATTTCTGTCATGATAGACGACTTAACGCTTAATTATTACATTTATGAGGCGTTACAATGATGAATAGTAACTGTTATTTTAGGAGTTACATAATGTATAAAACATTGATTGCTGATCTTCGAATCGGCCCATTATTGCGTCCGGATTCGTTGTGACCGTGTCTCTTCTTCTTTGATGATATTTCCGCGGCTAATTCCTTGAATTGACCGTACCTTTTTATCCCGTGTCCACGTGTGATATTTTATTTGGTCAACCTGGCTAGCTGAGTCATCCAAAATTTGTACACGTATGAGTCTATATTTTTTTACCAATACAGATAGTCCCCCCACTTGCCATGCATTGAGAGTATAATACTTGGTAAGTGGATACTCATTTATGGCGGAAATATTTTGCCGCCGCTTTACCTCGAAACCTTATATTCTTTTATGGGCGCATGAGTCGTACATCACTTCTATTTAATGCTTCTTCCACGTGTTCGTTTCTGATTATTTCTGAAACGAATCGGCGCCTTATAGGGCTTTTAGCGGCTGCATCAGTCCCGAAGTGACACCTTTAATTATGACTTTCCACCATTACCTTTCCAAGTTTCGACGGTCGCCATTAGGTATAAATAGTCGTATTCTTTTCTTCCTTAGCACGAAAAACTTCCATAACTTAATGTTTCCTTTGTGAAGAATTTTCTCCTTGATTTTATAAATATGTCTTCCTCAGGTCAACCTGAAAAGGTTATTGATGTTGAAGCTTTGGCTTCTTCTTCTACTCCGTCTAGGAGTCGTAGAGGTGACCGATTAAGGAGTCTAGGACGTACCTTTATTAGAGGTTCTTCTTCTCCTTCCTCTGCTAGGTCGTTTTTTTCTCCGAGAGGTAGATCTTCTCATTCTGTTTCTAGGAACAAGGATGACTTTCATGGACCCAGAGTTGATGAAATCATTCCTTCGGATATAATCTTTCCAGAAGTAAATTCTCCTATTATCGAACAGGATCATTCTTTAGATAGCATTGAGAAATACGCTACCATCATTACTGTAGGTCACATTCCCGTTGTTCGTAGGGAGTGTTCTTGGGAGTCTAATGTTCCCGTTCTTGTGCCAAGCAGTACTCAAAGAATTACGTCTTTTAAGACAGGTTTTTCTTACGTCTTAACTTACCCTTTCACATTAGGATTTCAGCCTCATGTTGACCCTGTGATCATAGAGTTTTGTCGTTTTTTTAATATTTGCTTAGGACAAGTTGGCCCTTTAGTATGGCGTGTTGTCGCCTGTCTGAGAGTTCTAGCTTTAAAGGTTTCCGTGCCTTTTACATTTCATCATCTGATGCATTTATATTCTTCTGCTTTATTCCGCCAAGGGGTTTTTACTCTGGTTACCCGGAGCAAAAAGGTTTTAGTAACCCCCGGCGATGACAAAGACAGAGGTTGGTACCTTAGGTACGTGGCTGTTCCCACTGTTGTTTTAGTGGGTGAAAATAATCTTCCCTTCCCCGAGAAGTGGAATCGTGCACGTAAGTACTTTGATTCGCACCTGTTTTATTTACATAAAATTTATTTTGTGTTACTAACACCGTATCTGTTTTCTTTTTTTTTTACAGCAACTATGAATGTTGTCGAGAATGTCTCCAACATTCGCAGTTGGGTAGAAAGAATGTTGATTGCTGCTCCTACCGAGGAAAGATCCTGGCGTACTTTTCAGCAAATTATAAGTGGATTTTCAAGACCCATGGTAAGTAGAGTTTTTCTTACTCTTTTCCTTGCTTGAGTTTTTTATTAACTCTTTCCCTTTTTCTGATAGGGTTTTCTACCCGTGGGCATCTTCATCACTTCCGAGGATGTCTTTGTCTCATGCCCAGAGTATTCTGACCAGTGTTTCGAAAAGGAAAGCCCAAGATTCCCGCTCTGAAGGGGAAGATGCGGGTGAAGAAGAGGGTGCTTTAGTGCACCGGGTGAGAAGAAGGCGGGTAATTTCGGACGACGAGTCTACTCCCGCGCCTCTTTCTACCGTGTTAGCCATCAGGCCTTCTTCTTCTCGTGATCAATCTCATTCTCCATCTCGAGATCCCACTGAGCGTCTATTTCACGTAGGGTTTGAAATGGACCCTGATGATGTTCCTTTGGCTACCATCTACCCATACTTTGCTGCTATTTCTGCTCCCCAAGTTAATACTGTTGTTTCTCCTTTAATTCTTATTATATCTTCAGTTTCCCTTTTCTTCTATCTCTGTTGAAGCTCCCGCGACTCTTTTGGCTTCCAGCCCTTCTGTCTCTTATGTTGTCCCTTTAGCCCCTGCTTTCATGCCTTCTATTACAGAAGAAGGGTCTTCCAGCAGGGGGATGAGAAGGGTCATGATTGAGGTTCCAGCTGGTGGTAGCCTCTTTAAGAAGATTAGTACCGGTGAGCCAGAAATGTGGCTCAAGCCCTTAATTGGACATGAAGAAAGAGCCAAACTTGACAGCCATGCATCTCTTACTTGGGCTAATGAGGTGGTGCACAATTCCTTAAAGGTATATGCTTTTTTAAACGATCTTTGGTACATATATTGTTTTAATTAACAATTTAACACTTTTAATTGTTTTACTGTTTTTGCAGACGCACCTTCTTGGTCTGGAGCTTATGAAGAGAATCTCCAACTATGAATAAGAGTTGCAAGTGCTGCGTGGGCTTGATGGTAATAATGCACAATATGAAAGCCTTCAAATAGAGGTGGAAGCTCTGAAAGAAGAGAGAGATACCTTAAAGGAACAACTAAAGACTGTCAAAGGAGAGCTAGCAGTGGAGAAGGCTTCTTTTAGTCAAGTCAATAAAGACAAGGATGCTCTTGAATCTTCTTTTGCTGAACAACTGTCAAAAGCCACGAAAGAGATCCGGTACTTGAAGGACCTGTTGGAGAGAAAAGAAGAGTGTTTTGGAGAACTCATACGTAATCTTTCCCAAGCTCAAGAAGATCTCTGTGGAGCCTTGATAAAGGTCAAAAATTTGGAGGAGTCAGTCGCACCTTTGAAGGTTGCCCTTGAAGCTGCTGAAGCTGAAAATGACAACTTAAAGACTGAACTTCAGGTATGGTCGAGAGACTATAATGAACTTGAAGAGTCAACAGCTATTGAAGTGAGTTGGGCATATATGAATGCTCGCCACGACACACTGATGGAGATGAGTCAAGTAGGCTTCGATCTTGATGCTGAGATTGCAAAGTCTAAAGAAGCCATAGATAAGACTCAGCAAGGTCTTGATCTTTCTCCAGCTGATGAAGCAGTGGACAATCCTCCAGAAGAAGAAACTAGCTATCCTCCTTCTCCTCAAGAATGAATACTTTTTAGTCATTCCCCCTCTTTTTTTAATTGGATTGGTGTATTTATTCCCAGCTCCATCGGGAGTAAGTTTGAAATTTCTAAAGTCCCCAACTAACAACTTAGGGGCATCTAAAAAAATGTACATTTTACGCAGCTATGTACTTAGTTTAGTACTTAGTTTATTTAGCCGCTTTTATATTAATGCACTGTTTTCTTTTGAGACTTTTGTGAATTTTGAGCCTTACTCTTTACTCAAGTCTATCGCTTTTGCTTTCGTGAGGTTTTTGTTCGTACCTCTTAGCTTTCTTTGCATAAAGATGCGTGCTTTACTTTGAACCCTTTTATGATGGGTGTAGTATAAGCTTTAACCTTTGTTTATAAAAGGCTTTGTTTGTGAATTAGGGCCCTTTTAATTAATGTTTTAATGAAGAAGACGTCTCAACTTCATTGAAAATGCAATAGAGTAATAGGAATTTTCCACATGTTTTAAGAATGTTTTTGTGAGAGGTTTTTGCTTGAACTTTCACAACATTTTACATGTGTTACGTTTGTCATCTAAAACTCATGTTGCAACTGTTTTGTTTTAACAGATTTAATAATCACTTGTATTTCGTAACTGTTTTTAGTAGATAACAGTTTTTTCGAGTTAATACAAGGAAGTAACTGTTTTTCATTAGTAACAGTTTTCGTAAGTATTGGGTTTTTTCCCATGACTATTTTATTTGCAACAGTTGTAAGTACGAGAGAAATGTATTGTAATCCGTAACTGTTTTTAGATGTAATAGTTTTTAGAATATATACAAGGATTTTGATCTTTCATCCGTAACTGTTTTTATTTGAATAACAGTTTTCTATTTGAGTACAAACATTTCGTAACTGTTTTGATTATAATAGTTTTGGCTAAGTACAATGATGGTGATCTTCTATCCCTAACTGTTTTAGATGTAACAGTTTTTTGTATAAGAGATGTACATTTCTTCTTCGTAGCTAATATTTTGCCTTCTAACCTGAACAGGGTTCAAGGGTTTTTAGAGTAGGCTTTCACAATTCTCGTGGCACTTGACTTGTTGGGTGAATGGTTTTTTAGGCTCGAGCATTTTGACTTCTGGTAGTCTTTGCTTCTTCTTGGCCGCCTTCCATATTATATAGTCCCCCAAGTGTTTGAGCGTTGAAGAATGAGATTTCGAACACTTGATTATTCCTTCCTTGTGGTCCTTTCCCTGAAAAAGAAAAACATTCCGTACTCGAAGGTATATAACTTTTTTAGATGATGACTGCTTAACCCTTTTTAAAAATATCCATCAAAAAGTGCAACTCTAGACCGGGAATTACGTTATTTCCTCGCGTCTTTGCAGGTCTAATGTCATCATCTGGTGACGAATTATCTTTTTGCCTATCATCTAAAAAAGTTAGTAAAATTTTAAATATTCAAAGATAAAATTTAACATGGGGTACGTGACCGTGGGTACTTATTTTGCTTAGAAATAGTATTTCTTCAGGTGAATGGCATTCCAACTTGTTGATAAAATCCTGTCGTCCATGGCTTCCAACTCGTATGCGCCTTTTCCTGCTATGCCTCGGACCTTACAGGGACCTTCCCAATTTGGATTTAGTTTACAAGTTCCTGCTTCTTTTGTTGATTGGAAGACCTTTTTAAGTACAAAGTCCCCAATTTTGAAATACCTGAGGTGAGCTTTGCGGTTGTAGTATCATTCTATGATTTTCTTTTGAACTGTCATCCGTATTAAGGCCGCATCTCTTCGTGATTCGAGTAGGTCTATATTGGTTTGGAGTTCGACATCATTCATTTGTTCCTTAGCTGTCGTTACTCTAACACTTGGTTTGCCAATTTCCACAAATATTAATGCTTCAAAGCCATAAATAAGTGCGAAAGGACTTTCTCCCGTAGTTGTTTTTGATGTAGTCCTGTATGCCCATAGTACCGCTGGTAATTCGTCGGGCCAATTGCCTTAGGCTCTGTCTAACCGTTTTTTATATATTATTGATGATGATTTTTTTCGTGGATTCTGCTTGTCCATTAGCTACGGGATGATATGGTGTTGATGTAATCCGTTTGATTTTCCAGTTGTCGAAGAATTTTGTGATTTGAGAGCCTATAAATTGTGGGCCATTATCACACACGATCTCCTTTGGAATTCCAAACCGGCATATTATATTTCTCCATAAGAAACTCTTAACCTCTTTTTCCCGCACCTGTTTGAATGATTCTGCTTCTACCCATTTTGTGAAATAATCAATAAGTACAAGTAGGAACCGTACCTGACCTTTAGTTGGGGGAAGAGGTCCTACTATGTCCATTCCCCATTTCATGACGGGCCATGGTGACATAATAGAATGTAACAATTCGGTTGGCTGATGCATTTTATTAGCGAACGGCTAACATTTATCACATTTTGATATGAAATTTTCCGCATCTTCTTCCATTTTGGGCCAGTAATATCCTGCTCTGATTAAGGTTTTTACCAAATATCTAGCACCTACGTGATTTCCACAGTGGCCCTCATGGATTTCTTTTATCACGAACTCCGTCTGGTTAGGTCCGAGGCACTTACCTAGGGGTCCTCCAAACATTTTGCGATACAAGGTGCTGCGAACTAAACAGTATCTCGCTGCTTTCCGGCGGAGCGCTTGAGCTGCCTTTTTGTCTTCAGGTACGATACCGTTCTGCAAAAAGTTAAGAATTTCGTTTCTCCAATCCCAAGTTAGATTGTTGAAAGATACCTCATTCTTTCTGTGATCGACTATCAAATGGAAGAGGTGTACGACGATAATGTTGTCTTTATTGCTTACGTCCGTAACTGCTGTGAGGTTGGCTAATGCATCTGCTTCAGCATTTTTTTCTCTAGGTATCTGTGTTATTTCCCACATTTTGAATTGTCTCATAAGTTCTCGCGTCTTCTCTAAGTACTGTTGCATTCGAGTTTCTCGAGCTATGTAAGTCCCATGTATTTGATTTACCACTAGTTGGGAATCACTGTTGATTTTGATTTGTTCGATTGACAACTCTCGTGCCAATTCTAAACCTGCAATAACAGCCTCATACTCTGCTTCATTGTTAGTTATTGGATAGCATTTGATTTCTTGTCATATCTTTTCACCCGTGGGTGATATTAGGACAATACTTAATCCTGCTCCTTTTATATTAGATGAACCATCTGTAAATAGGGTCCACTGACCTGGGTTTATACCATTGAAAAGGTGCAATTCGTTTTCTACTTCGGGAGTAAGGTTACTGCTAAAGTCAGCTATAAAGTCGGCCAATATTTGTGACTTAATTGCAGTTCTTGGTTGATATGTTATATCATGTTCACTTAATTCTATGACCCATTTGGCTAATCTTCCTGACAGTTCTTGGTTATGCAAAATATTTCTTAAAGGATATGAAGTTACGATAGTAATTTGATGACATTGAAAATAAGGACGCAATTTTCTTGATGCCATTATTAATGCTAAAGCTAATTTTTCTAGATTTGGCTATCTAGTCTCTACATCTAATAAAGTTTTGCTTACGTAATAAATGGGAGATTGTTTACCTCTTTCTTCTCTTACCAGTACTGCACTTACGGCAATTTCTGAGACAACCAGGTAGATGTATAATCTTTCTCCTTCTTTTGGCTTTGATAGCAATGGTGGTTTTGACAAGTAGACCTTCAAGTCTTTTAAAGCTTCTTGACATTCTTCAGTCCATTCGAACTGATTTTGCTTTTTTAGAACTGTAATGAATTTAAAGCTTTTTTCGGAAGATTTAGAAATAAATCTCCCTATAGCTGCTATTCTTCCTGTCAATCTTTGGACTTCTTTTTTATTTCTCAAGATTTCAAGTATTTCTTCTATTGCTTTTATTTGTGATGGATTTACCTATATTCCTCTGTTAGACACAATGAATCCCAAAAACTTACCAGATTGTACTCCGAAGGCACATTTTTTTGGGTTGAGTTTCATATTGTACCTGCGTAAAATATCAAATAGAGAGATGTTGTAGATTATCTACTGCTTGTATTGATTTTAGAAGCATATCATCGATGTAAACCTCCATTGTTTTACCCAAATATTCTTGGGATATTTTTATCACTAATCTTTGATAAGTGGCCCCTGTATTTTTTAACCCAAATGGCATAACATTATAACAATAAGTCCCCCGGTTAGTAATGAAAGAAGTCTTTTCTTCATCCAAGGGGTCCATTTTGATTTGGTTATAACCAGAATATGCATCTAAAAAGCTTAACAATTCATGACCCGCGGTTGCATCGATCATTTGATCTATATGTGGCAAGGGAAATGAATCTTTAGGACATGATTTATTTAAATCAGTGTAATCAACACATACCCGCCATTTGCTGTTCTTTTTGGGTAC
>ML254753.1:0-10288 GCA_005239495.1 Nicotiana undulata | reverse complement strand
CCCGCTCCGATGCGATGTGCGACATCTTCGTCAATCTCCCCGTTACCCTGGATAATAGACCCGGGATACTTAACTCGCTCTCTTGGGGATAATTTGAGTATCAAACTTAACCTCTACTTTCCACAATAGGCGCTGAAATGCTCCCGGTTTTTCAAAACCCGATCCGAACATACGCCCATGTCCAAAATCATCATACAAACCTGTTGGGACCTTTAATTCTCGATTCCGAGGTCGTTTACTCAAAAACCACATCTTAGTCAATTTTTCCAACTTAAAGCTACCGAAATGAGAATTTTTTTCCAAATTAACTTCGAACTCCCCAAAATTCAATTCCGACCACACATACAAGTCATAATACCTGAAGTGAAGCTGCTCATGGCCTCAAACTGCCGAACGACAAGCTAGGGCTCAAAATGACCGATCGAGTCGTTACAAAAATATTTTCTAGGAATGAAAAATATTTTCCTTCATACCAAAGACACCCTATATGGGTCATATTTTGGAAGAAACTCCATTAAGATATACTAACCCCGTCTATCCGTCATTTGAGGACTAAAAATACACCAAAATTATGAACTTGGAGAACTTTGTTTGCTCAGTGTTATATTTAAAGGACCAGGTTAAAGCAACCTGGAACTTCAGGTTACTATTTGGGTCAAAATGAATACTAAGAAATATCAATCCAAACACAAAGGCAAAGTCTTCTCAGCCGCGGTCCGCCTCCCTTTTCCATCTCTTCTGCGGTGAAATCCAGTTGTAAGTTCCAATTTCTTTTGCCACGCTCTCCCCCCTCCCTCTCTCTACATTACCGACGATAACTCCAAACCTTGTTCTTATTATTTTGTTTTGGTAAACTACCAAATGTGAATCGAAGGAAATGCTTTGCTAAAATTCAACTCCGATTTGTATTCGTGATTTTTATGAGAATATGCTCTTTTTTTTTTGAATTTGCTTCCATGTAATAATAGCTCCGAAGTTGTGAACTACTCTGCCTCTGAGTGTTGATGTTTGTTTCCTAGAAACTTTTACTGTAGAGATATTTTCATCTACGGTGAGAGTATAAACTCTTGTTTGCGACACAGTTGAGAGGTGTACTAATCTAATTTTGAAAATTTAAAAACATTGTACTTTACAAGAGAAAAGGAAAAAGCGAATAAGACTATAAAACATGAAGTATTATCATTTAATGTAAGTTGTCAGTTATATCAATTTCTGAAATCCCAAATATAAGCATTTGAATTAACTTAATGCCCCAAATCTGGATTTGTCGCCCCTTGAGGTAATTGGTAATTAGTATATCCGATACAACACCACCACCATACCTAGGGTATACCCACAAGTGGAGTGAGAGGGTAGTGTGTAAGCACACATATCTAATGCTTTTTTTTCAGCTATCAGCCGAGGGTGGACCTGCAGAGAAGATTTCTACAAGGACAAAATGGGTTATACGAAGGAGCAATTGCTTGCCCGTTTACAGGTTTCTTCCACATCCGCAGATGTCACCATTGTTTTGATATATGTATTGGCAACTCTTAATTTCAAGCCAAGAGGGTCCCATTCAAAAATATATGTTAAAGTTGTTGCAAATTAATAGCTCATCTTATCTTTTGTATCAGATAACTTGAATATGTCATCTAGTTTTGCAGTACCTTCGTTATACTAGCTTGAGTAATATTACCTTAATTTATCTAAAAAAGGAAAAAAAAGAAAACTTGAATATGCTTTCTATCATAAATAACATCCTTGAGGATGGGATGTTATGAGCAAGAATTCTACAGTAAGTAATCAATATTCTGGGTTCTTTCAGGAGCTTCAGATTGACTTCACCAAACACGAACACCCTGTGGTTTTGACAGTTGAAGCACAGGTAAGTGAACTTGTCGAATAACTGTTAATTGCTCTTCCATTCTGATTACTGATTACAATTTTAAGTTCTCATTTGCATCAGGCAAAGCATGTTGGGCATCTGAACGGGGCATTGAGTAAAAACTTATTCTTGAAGGTATGATAGACTTCCTGAGGCAGTATGCTTGCTTTACCTTTTCTAAAAAGAAGTTAGTAAATTTCAATCCACTCAAGCTCATGTACTTAATATTATGCACACACCTTGCTTCTGATGCAGGATAAGAAACACAGGTTCTACGTTGTTTCTGCACTGGCAAAAACGAATGTAGATTTGAAAGGTATCTATTCTTTAATTTCCATTACTTGGGACGATGGCATAAAATTGATCTTATATAGAGTGATGTGTATGGGAACAGAATATTTATGATCACAGTTTATGTACCAGTAGAGACTGCTATTGTACTACAAGCCTTATCTCCATTTTCTTATTTGCAATTGTGAAGTATTTGATTTTTAATGGATGCTATATATTCTGTTGAAACTGAGCAGTTTTGTCGCAGAGGCTTGGTTTGGGAAAAGGAGGGTTAAGAATGGCTCCTGAAGAAGCACTTGGGGAAGTACTTCAGGTTTGTCAATTCGTTACGTGTTATCCTTTCTTTTTTTTTTCTGTTCCATGTTGGGTTGATTAAGATGATGGCATACCTTAGTTTGCTGTTTCTTTCCCTTCCCCGTTGTTGCCTGTATTTCATATATTTTCCTGTTTGTTGTTGATCCCTATTTTGCCTTTTCTATAACTGCAACATGCCATCAGAAACAAAGCACTATTAGTCTATATTAGATTACTTTTTGAAGATGGAATTTTTTATCATTTAAAAGGAGTATTTTGCCTTTTCTATAACAACATGCCATCAAAACAAAGCGCTATTAGTCTATATTAGATTCCTTTTGAAGATGGAATATTTTATCATTTAAAAGGAGTCAACTGGAATAGAATAAGGTAGGGATAAAGTCCGCGTACACTTTATCCTCCCAAGACCCCAAAATGTGGGATTACACTGGGTATGTTATTGTTGTAACTGGAAAATAGAAAATGGGTCAACTAAGTTCTGAATAAGGGAGGATAAAACTTTTCTATCTTTAGCCTTTCATATTATAATCTTGATTTAGACCAATATGACACCCAATTCACTGTCATACCAAGTCCAGGTAACATAGGTGGTGTAATTGCACATGGCATGCTAGATCTGGGATTTCCAAAGATCCTCCTCTCCAAGTGCTTGAAGGCGTGCAAATTGATATGTCCTGATTATCCTTCAGGGATTTCTATGGTTTCTGTTGGAAATATATTGCTCTTCGAAACCAGAACTTTACCATGAGCTATCTCATGATAACTTGATGGCCGTGGTTAATGAGGAAATCAGCAGGCTAGTAATAAGTTCAACCCCTCTTTAGACTGAGCTTGAATTAACTTTTAGTGCTTGAATTTCTCTGGCTAAACCTTTATGTTTAACAAGTATTTCAATGCAATTGCATTATAAATGTTATTTGCTACTTGAAATTCTCATGTATTCATTCTTGAAACCATTGACGGTAAGGACCTCCTTCACGAGAGATAGTTCCTTGCCTTTTAATAGCTAGTTTTAATTCCTGTTGAGGAAATATTGTTTTAAATTTGGTGATGTAACTTTTAGAATATTGGCTTGAATAAAATGTATGCAGTAGAGAGATCAGAATCATTTCTCTTATATCTTTCACTGATGATTATAACTTGCTGGCAAGCCCCTCTAATATTTCTTTCTTCATTGCTATGTTAGGTGCCGCTAGGTTGTGTCACTCCTTTTGCACTAGTAAATGAATCAGCAAGGTACTCATTTCACTCTTTTATTAAGCTACAGTAAAATTTCTGCTGTTGTCCTTGATCCTATGTGTCAGTGATTCTTAAGGTTATAACTTGCTATTCCTTTTTCAAGGCATGTTTCCTTGTTGTTAGATCAAGGATTTAAAACTCAGGAATGCTGCTTCTTCCACCCACTCTCTAACGATACAACAATTGGTAAGACAATGCGACTTGTATAGATTTTACTTTCATTATCCTTATTCATCCTTCCAGGATTAAACTGCTAAGCAATAACTTATGTTCTCTTAACCATTTAGCTGAATACATACTTCCTCCCTCAACTTGCACTGATTTTCCTCTTACACACCCTAAATACACGGGCAACCTTATATGCACCTCATATATAAATATCCTTAGCTAGTACCCTCAGTCCCCACTATTTAACCTTGAACCACTTCTAAACTTGGAAGTGCAAGACACACACCAATGTCAGTGCTATAGGTCTCGTGCTTAAAAAATTCTGGGAAAGCACTTCCACACTCATTTAAGTTTCATTAGTTACAATTTAACCCCAAAATTGCGTTTCTTCTTGCAAAAATTCCATCTTCACCCTAAGAACACCAACAACAGTTATCAAAAATAAAAAGAAACTAGGAAACAGAAACAGCAAGTGCCATGGTGAGTGCTAGGGAGTTGGGAACTTATGTGGAACAAACAACTATTAAAAACTGAAGTTTGAAGTGATCGATCAGATGTGATAATCAAATCGCTCTTCACATTGCATCAAATCCAATATTTCATGAGAGGACCAAATGGTCAAGCACATAGAACACCATTGTTACTTTGTCATTGAAAAGATACTCTTTGGTGATATTTTCATAAAATTTGTAAAAAATGACCAGCTTTAAAGCGCACAGACATCAAGTCTTTCATCAGCCCCGAGTTAGTTTCGACTTAACAAGCTCGGCACATATGCTTTGTATGCACCAGTTAGATTGTGTAAAAGTGTATATAGATTACAAACAGCCCAGGGGTAAGACATTTGTCTTGATGCGTTTCCTCAATCTTTCTCCTATTTACCTTGTTTCACACAATAATTTTTTGAACTTTAGTTGCGTAATGTTGTAAATTGTCACTATATGTGATTTTATCTACTTTAATAAATTATGCTCAGAAGTCACAATTGGGCGTCGTTAAATTTTAGAACTTATACAATATTGCACGTTAATTCAAATATTAGAGGGTAGCTTTTACCTTTGACCAACTACAAGTGAATTTAACTGTTACTGCCTTACTGGACTCTTTTAGCATAGACCAACTATACGGTTGATACATATTATCCTCTACTACTCTTCAAGTCCTAGTTTATTTTGTGCAAGGTAGTGTATAGCTAATTTTCTTTTCACATTTACTTGGAGTGATACCTTTCCATGGTGCTGCAAGTGTTGATGAAAATCAAGAGGAAATTAGGAATTGAAGTGGCTGATTTCGTCTCCTGTTGGTCCTGACATTATATAAGGAAGTTTAGTGCATATAGTACTTAATGAGAGACATAAAAATTTGTTGATTCTTTTCAGGACTAGAATATTGGGGATTACTAGAAAGCTTAATACAGAATTCTGCATTTACATTCTTGTGTGTGTGATTGTGATTATGTAACCCAGATACTTCTTGCAGCTCTTAATGCTCGTGATCTCGACAAATTCCTGAGTTCCATAGGAAAGCAACCAGTCTATGTTGACCTGGAGGTGATCTCATATCTAGTTGCTTGGATGAATTCATATGCTCGATCAATGAATTGTTTGAAAATTGATTATGCTCCTGTTTCTTACATAACATTTTTGTGTTCCACTTTTAAGGCTAATCCTCCAGTAGGAAAGGATCAACCTCCTGATCTGGCCACTTTTGTTCCCTCTGATACAATTGTCCTACCAGGACAACCCGACAAAGCATCTCCTTTGCAAGTTTCTGACACAAATCATGCCCCTGTCAGTAACAAGGCAACTGGAGTTTCAGGTACACTTCTGGCAATGTTAATTCTTTACTGATTGCATTGTTGCATTTCAACATGAGTTATGCACATTATAATACGTTGAAGGTCAAACTACTCAGAATTATTTTTGGTTATTTTCACTTAATCTACAGCCTAGTTTATTGGAAAACTATCAGTAGCATTAGGTTTGTATTTTCAGCTACTAGTTCAGGTGAGATTTGAAATTTGGAGCTTTTCGCTTCCTGGTTAATTTCAAAATGTGGCCCTTAATTCTATTTTCCAGTTGATAAGTTCAGGTGTCCGTTCAACTGTCTCCTTTCACGGGAGTTCAACTTTTTTCCTTTTCAACATGGCAATGGTCGTGGATAGTGTCCACAATTGTATCCCAGTTAGAAATTTCTTAGAGATGAAAGGATCAATTTAAGTGGGGTTTAATTTAAGTTCAACCGTGAATTGGTGCCATTCCATACAATTATTTGTGAAGACACGAAGAAGGAATCTGACATAAAGATTTCCTTCCTACTCAAATAGCTAAAGCTGTTAAGCCATCAGCTGATGTGCGGAAGGAGAAACTATCAAATGGAGTTAGCTCACCTAACTCCTTTGCTGATCCCGAAAAATTTGTTGAAGACTTTCTAGAGAAGACGTCATCTTTAGTTCTTTCAGAGGTAAGGAAATGATGCTCTTTTTACTCATAAGTACATATTTATTGTGATGATATGAGAAACGTAACATCCAGTTAAAACTTGTCTCATTTAAATAAGTCCAGTTAACAGAGGAGAATGTAAAGCAACACGGTGAGAAACTTGGTGAAGCCATATCAAATAAAATTAGGAACAAGCTTGCAACAGAGTTCAAGAGCATGGCTGTGAGTACCTATTTCCTCTTCTTGAATCACTTTGATGAAATCTTCTTGTATGATTTTACATTCGTGCTGTTGTCAAAAAACTTTATACTTGAGCATCAACAAAGCAAGTATATCGCAGATGAAATGGTAGGCGAGCCTATCCAAACTTAGACGTAAATTATTTGCTTCTACTAGATATATTAATCAAACAAAATCATATTATTAATGGATGTAGCGAGTCTGGTTTTGGTTTTCTGGTACTTTTCAAACTGGGATTTTGCGGTTTACTTTTAGAAGCCAAACCTGTCAAACTAATTTGTAGAACGGCATTTTTAGTTAGAATTGGTTGGGTGTTCACAGTTTTTTTTTGAAGAAAATAAAAGGTTTTTGCTCGCCTATATTTCCGGGGGAAAGTAAAAGGAGAAAGTTAAGTTCCTCTAAGCAGGTTGAGTATGGTATTTTCTTTTCACCATAGCTTTGTTTGTGCAGACAATGTTCAAGAACACTGCGTATTCTGAAGGATTTCAAGCCGGCATTCGCCATCAAGCAAAACGACCATAAAGTGTAAACACAGTTTTGCCTTTCATTTTAACGTATCCTATGAAAAGCGATACATCATTAACGTATCCTTAACAAGTTCATACTTGTTTTATTTATAACTCACAAGTCATTCTACTTGTTATCAGGTAGGGGATTATCATATGGGATTTTATAGATCAAGAAATTCATATTTCTTTGAAGTAATTTTCACTTGGGGTGGTAGTTTTTCACCACTTCGAAATTTCTCATATTTTTATTTTCTTTTAATTCAACTAATACAGCAACATATTAACTCCCCTGAGCTTTTTTTGAATTTTATTAGCTCCCTGGAATTATAACTAGCCTGTTCTGGAGCTAACACTCATCTTTTGTACTTATCATTTTGCATCTTCTTGATGCCATTAATGAATTTTCTTACTTCATAAAATAAAAACTTTATATAGCAACATAATATGCCCAAAATATCAAAATTTGATTTCTCATATTCAAAGGAGCATAATTCTAATATACACTCCGTCATAAAACATGTTACTTCATAAATTCAGCTGTATTCTAGTTCTAATAGTTTTGGGGTTGTAAATAATCTCAAATAATTTACATGCAGTTTAGTTGCCCCAACATTCTTTCAACATATGAGCTCTAATCCATCTTATTGTGCATGTAGAAGCATAAGAGCACAAATTATAATAGTCACTAGTAAATTTACCCGCGCTTTGCGTGATTATATTAACAATATATAGTCTTTTCTACTTGGCGAATAGTAAAAATAATGCTATGGATTTAGTCACTTTTTTCCGAATTTCTCTTATTATCTAATATTTTTAGTCAACTCCTTCATCACAAAGTTTATACATTTTCAGCTAATAATGAACGGTAATAAATGTTGACCCTCTCACAATTATTTCCCTAAGATATTTCTAAAAACTATTTTCACCATCTTAGGAATTTAATAAAGAAAAAGCAAAAAAGATTTTTTCATTTGATCTTTCTCATAACCTTTTACATTTTTGAAATCCCTTATTTCCTTTTTGATATTTTTTCTTGAAAATGTACCTTTCTTTATCTTATTGCTTTCTTCTCGTTATTTTTCCATATATATACTCATTCATACATTACGACAATAAAATGAAGGGAGGAAGAATACTTTGTTTTCCCCTTACCCTAAATTGATCAATATCAAATAAGCAGTGTAAAAGATAAGCGAGATACAATTCGTAAAGCCATGAACATAAGAATGGCGACATAAATACCATAATAAATTTAAAGGGTCAACATATCACCAAGTACAACAACCTCAAGGACATACACTTATAATAAGTTGGAGGAAAGAACAACTATGAGGTAGTTTTCAACATTGAATAAATGAAGAAAACAAAAGAGATCAAAGAATAAAAAGCTAGAAAGGAGAGAAGCAACCTAATCCATCTAACTTTAATTCTTTCTCAACTCAAAAGTATCCAAAACCCACTTCCATTTCCCTATCCTCCTTGTCGGTATTTTCACTCTCGGTGGCCTGTCTCTCCCCTATCTAGAAAAACATATTCTTATATATGCGTAGGAGTAGTCTGAAGATCGAGTTTTACAGTATAATTTTAACCTCTATGAAGTTTATAAGTCATTTTGTACTTAATGCCCTTTTAGTATCATGAGTCCGTTTTACATATCAGAAACACTTAGATACCTCCTCTTTCAATGATTTCTCAGCAGCTACTATAAGGAAGACTTTAAGGAGAACGTGAAAATTAACATATTAAATAGAATGAAGTAGCGGAATGGAGGAAAAAGGAGAAAAAAAGGAGAAAAAAAAAAAGAAAAATGCTATTGCTGGCCATAGAGAGGTGCCACATCATCTTTTCATTTTCGTCCCATATATATATAGAGAGAGAGATCATTAGTGGGGAATATGAATTGATTGAAAAAAAAGAATATGGACAAAATTAGATGATCAAAACAGTGCTTTAGTTAAATAAAATGTTAAAATAATAAATAAGATTAAAATTAGTTAATGAGTCACTGCTTGCATTTTATGAAACGGTGGAGTAATAATTATTCGACTTTATTTTCTACAATAGCATAAATTGAAAAATATATAGAGAAAATGCCAAAAAAAGGAGGATAAAGATAAATACAATGCCTAGCATTTGAGACATGGTAAAAATTTTGCAACCAGAATTCATGAAGCTCATATTAATTTGGTTATCTCTGCCCGGCAATTGAGTCGACCATTTCTGCGTATTACACCATCATTGTTCATTATAACACTGATATCTACATAAGATATCATTTCGGTACAACTTCATGCATGGTTTATAAAATTGCAGAAAGACTTAAAAACGATGTAATAGTTTTAGGGGTCCACCAAACAATAGAGGTACCAGGTCCTCTACCTGTTTCCACAGAGTTATAAACTAAAAATGCGCAGNTTGTTCTTGCTTCAAGATATTATCTTGCATCCCATGTCCCAAGAAGGATGCCCAATGTCTTAAGGATATAAGGCTCAACCACAAGGGAAGTGACTCCTGCACTGCTGCTACACTGTAGCGTGAGCAGTGACAGGCAATCACTTGTCTGTCACAGTTTTCTACAGCTGTCAAGTCGACTTGTTCTTGATCCTGTGAGTCCGATGAGGGATAAGGTCCCTCATCTTATCTGTCCTCATTTAGTGAGAGTGATCCGGAATTCTTGAAGACATAGATGACTTGTGATGCTGTATGGGCATTAGGTCCTCTACCTGATTCTTCACATAAAAGTTTGTTGAGTCATCAAAACAGAATACAACTCATCAATTTACCCCTTTTTGATGATGACAAACTTTTGTCATTGATAGGTGAATGTGATAGTGCAAACAATGAGTGACCAGGTTCCTAGCACGTTCCCCCTACCAATATGCTTTCCCTTTTAAACAGTGCACGGGTAGGTCAGAGTTCAGACCTCCCAAGTTTAGGTTCTGAGCAAGTTCCCCCTATCAATATGCTTTCCCCCTTTGGCATCACAAAACGAACATACACAGAGTAAGAGAGATGAAGGAAGTCCACGAAAGTTAACTCATGCCCCTTATGTGCACACAACATGGTAGAAGACAGAACAAAGTTCAAACATGCATCAAGTAGAACAGACAAAGACTGATTTCATTAATCACAAAAAAAAGGTGAAGAGACATTGTTGAAGTCGTAGCTCGAAAACTAGACTTCATTTGGATTTTCCAAAGCAGGAGAAAACATATGAT